>OMLC01036837.1:0-42951 GCA_900302585.1 Regalecus glesne
CCCCTCAGAGAGGAGAGGTGATGCTGGATGATGCTTGATGTGTCGGGCAGGGGGTCCGGGGGGTTTCACGCAGCATCTGCGGCTCCAGCAGGGACAGTAAAGGGCAAGTGGAATGAGAGTGGCTCCCCACCTGGGCCTCGTAAAGAGTCTCCAGGTCGGGCCTAATGGCCCGTCTGCCAGGGGATTCCGCCTGTGGACGAGGCAGACCTCCGCAGCTTTGATCTGATTTCAGCAACACAGTCGCAAAAAGGCCAAAATGTCTCTCCATGCGTAGGCTGAACATTTTAAGCCTTTGTCAAAGTCTGATCTTAATATGCTAACGGTAAATGTACTAAGAAAGCATGAAATCCCTCTCGGCCGTAGGATGATGTAGAACAAACTGTTGGGATCGTTCCAGCCACGGGAACGAGGTGAATTCAAGAAGACGCGTCTTTTGAGGGGTTTGAACAGAAGACAGTGACTTACTTTGGGGCACACTGGAGGATTTCAGTAAGCTAATGCTTCCCCAAGATAGCACAGTGGCCGGGTGGTTAACACTGTTGCCACACAGCAGGAAGGTCCCGGGTTCAAATCCCATCCCAGGACCTTTCGGTGTGGCTTTCCTCCCACTATACATGCATGTTGGAGTTTATACATCCTGCCTCTGCCCCAGAGCAAGGCCGTAGGAAAGAGGACTGGAGTTGGTCCCCTGGATGCTGCAGCTGCTCACCGCTCCTGCACGATGGGAGGTCCGCTTTACGCATCACGGTTAGTCCCCACAATGACGAGGACTTAGATGGAGCTCAGGGGGATTGAGGCCGGATGCCTGTCCTGATGGATGGATTTGGTGGATTCGAACCCGCAGCCTCTTTCTTACACATCAGTTCCCGAAGCATGCATGGCTACCATGGCAACCTCTGGTCAGACTACATTAGGATGGCTAGATACAGAACATATTCTGTTGTGTGTGTGTATAATGTCACATTCATGAAGCTTCTTCTTCTTCTCTTCTTCTTCTGCTCCCTAGTCTGTGAATGCATCTGCAGTGAGCAGGACATGCGACTCATCTCAAGCCTCTCCACCTCACACCTGCACCGTCATGGGGGCAGGCTGGAAATTTGAAGTGCGGTGCAAAGAACACACGGAGGGATTAGACTCTATGATGCACTCTTCCAATCCTGCTTATTTCCTCACTGTTTGTTTCTAGAGTCTGCAGCAGAAACCAGGACTCAGATTCCTGTTTTGGAGGAAAACAGCTTCTACACTGTAGAAATAGACCCCAAGCCAGATGCTCATCATACTGCTGCAGGTGAGTCGAGACCCCGCCTGACGGCCCTCGCCGTTTCCAGTTTGGTCTGCCGTTTAAACTGGTTTCCACTCCAGCTCACCCCATCTCCATCTCTTATTTCTTCATTTCTCGCAACACTGGGGATCACTCCCCTGAGGCCAGGGCTCATTTGGCTGCACTGTAACCCCATTTATTATGTCCACCTACAGCACTCTCTACTACTGCACCCCACACCGGTCCCTGCTACACCCCAAAGCTGTGCACTTCCCAAAGCACTCAGAGCGGTGACCCTTCCAAAGCCTATTAGCTTTCCGCTCAGTGCTGATCCATCTTCCAGCAGAGAACACTGCTGTTGAGTAAGCAGCAATGTAATTCCTGCTCTGGACTTAACTGAGCCCGGTGGCCAGAGAGCGGGGGTCGCCTCTTCACACCAGGGGGGAGGTGACCGCCGATGCATCCCAGATGAGAGGACAGCAGGCACCAGAGAAAAGCCTCCACCGCTGTTCAGAAGGAAATAAAGTCACTCTATCTGGTCATTGACACACCAAAATGTGTCCTCAGCATCTCACCCATCCTTCTGTATAGGAGCAGTGAGCAGCTGCAGCACCCGGGGACCAACTCCGGTTATTTTCCCCATTGCCTTGCTCAGGGGCCCAGGCAGGAGCATTAACCTGGACATGCATGTCTTGTTGATGGTGGGAGAACATGCAAACTCCACACAGAGGGGACCTGGGACGGCCTGGGGGTCGAGCGGCGTCAGGAAGGGGATTCAGCCTTTATCCCCCAAGCTCCATCTTATGGTGACACGTGTGACGGACCCCTCTCCTCGTCAAAGGTGAATGAGTGTGGTAGGCTGATGAGCTCTTAGTCAGATCCAGAAGCAGCGGAGCTCTACATGAGTATCACTTTCAAGAATGGCCAAGAGATATTTGGAAGAGAAACCAAAGGAGGAGAAATCAGAGTAAAGGAAAGAATCCAGCTATTTGAAAACTTCCCTGATCTGCTTAGACCTGATTCACTGCAAACCTTAAGCACTGCCAGACTTGGCTGGAGGAAATCTCAGAGAAATCCATCCATGGCTCAGAAATCACTCTTTAGCACCAGGCTTCCGCTCTCTCAGTGAGCTCGTCTGGCGCTGCTGTCATATGTAGTCTGGACGTGAGGGTCGGCCTTCACGGGAGCTGCTTGCAGACACGCAGCATAACATTCAGCATTTGTTTCTTAGATTGCTTGGACGTTACATCATGCACCGCCAACATGACTTCTACCTGCCGTCCATGCACACCCTGGGGGGGGGTGTTCACGGACGAATCTGGAGAGATGCTGGAAACAAAGCCAGCCCAAGGCTGTGCTATCAAAACAAATTAAGTTTACATTAACCTCTCATGCTTCACCTTCATCTGGCGATACTGTACTGATCTGCAGAGAGAACAGGCTCCACTGCAACATGCAACCCGACCCGAGCACGCCGACTCAGAACACCACTTTCATGGAAGTGGCTTGGTCAAGTGGACTTTAAATGGCCAGAGAGAACCTACATCCATCCATCCATCCATCGATCCATCCATCCATCCATCCATCCATCCATCCATCAAGTCATCCATCATCATCTGCTTATCTAAAGTCCTGTCATAGAGTCATGGTGGAGCCTATCCCAGTGCTCAATGGCTGGGAGGCAGGGAAAACCTTGGACAGGTCATCATTCCATTCAGGAATCGGACAGTCAGGGGTTCAGTGTCTTTCTCTTAGACACTTCCACACACTTTCTGCAGGGGCCGAGGATCCAACTACCAATCCTTTGATTACTAAACACCCGACCCCACCCGACCTCCTGAGCTACGCCCTCCCGTACATAAAAACAAGAGAGGGATGTCCATCTTAGTCACGGTGAGTTCCCACGTCCTGAGGACGGACACGAGAGAGAGAGAGAATAAGAGTATGACGTAAAAGGAACACACATATAGCCAGTTGAGTGACGACTGTTTAAATGAATAAATCTGGTATGGGTTTTCAAGTCATGACCCCCTTTAAATACTGTACTGAGATGCTTCACTCACAAGACCGCCATGCAGACACACCGATTGCTCATAAACTCTCTGCCCGGGACTGTTCAGGGACCACTGTGAGATAACACATGAGGGCCCCCAGAGCCACACAGGAAGACTACGGCTTTCACCCACAGTTACAACAACAACCGAACTGATTTAGGCCTTGGATGATTTTAAATTGTTTGAAATAACAGCACTTCATGTGGTTATGCACGTGCACACAGACACACACACACACACACACTTTGACTCTCACAAAACCCACACAGTGAAACCTGTTCTGAGGTGGAGACCACTCCCCAGTCTGAAATAGGCTTTTTTTCTCCACAACTGCCTGATGACTCCCAGGTTGAGAACCAGTGGTCTAACACAAGGCTTTGAATGCCGCTAGGTTTTATCCCTCTCCAAATTATGTCATCATCATCTGAATTAGATTTGCTTCTAATTTTATGTTCTCACTTCAAAAGTTCCTAAATTCCCAAATATGTTGTGATCCTACCCCTGGCAGCCATGTTTGTGACCATGGCTCATTTGCTGAGCAGAGAGGGTGAAGGTTTGTAGCTTCCCTTCAAAGCAGGGCCTTGGACCAGACTCACGAATCACAAACCCAAACTGCAGTGGCTCCTGTGCACCGCTGTCTTCCACATGAGGGCAGACATGATGTATGGACAGCTGTCAGCGACACCTATGGGGGGACGGACGTGCACTGCAGCCCAAACACACATCTGAATATTGACTGACTGCAAACTGAGCCTAGAAGAGTGATAATGAACAGTCACGGGGAGCGACCGAAAGAAAGCAGTGTTTAAAATATAGTACGTAATGCCATTAAAATGTCAGAAGGACCATCTGTTCCCTACGACCTGCCTCTGAGCCCACCAATCAGACTCCATTACAGACAGAAACACGGAGCATTTTTACAAGTCATCGTAACAACCAAGTGTTTGATCCCGTCCACATCACAGCCTACACAGTCAGAGGAAGACGGCTAACTTACACCCTCCCATCAGCCTCCACTGCCGAGGATCAGTCCAAACCTCCCTGTGGTGCCGGGGAGATGCTCCACTGGCGCAACACAAGTTTGTGAATACCATGACATGGAAGAATTGAAGAAATGTTTGATTGCCAAGACCAAGGCCTCTGCATTTAACCCATGCGTTGCGTGGGTCACATGACCCATGCATCATCCTCTAGAGAGAGGAATAGCCATGTCGAGAAGACACTGGAGGCCTTTCCATCCACATTGCCAATTGGTCCTGAGTCCTTTGAAGAACTCACTTCCCCAAACATGTGTTCTATTTACTCTTTTATTCTTAAGAGTTGTAGTGTGTAGTGTTTGCAGTGTTTGTACCCTGACAGGTATATAAAGTTTCTTCTTTGTCTCCTTTAACTTCACACCTCCTCCTCCTCCTCCTCCTTCCTCCTCTTCTTGTTTTTCCGACTTGTATATTTGGCTTGGGTGCCGAGGGGGAATATAGTAATACAGGCTAATGATACAGACTGTGCTGCCAATGCAGTGTTTACTTGGCTATACTCAAATAAACAAACTGAGGGAAAATACAAAAACTACAACAAGTTGACCAGTTCACATTAGCTGTATGGCCAAAGTCTATGGAGGCGCTACGGTCACTGACTGCAATTCCAAGGCTGTCATTCAAGGAGATTGCTATCCCTACACACATGGGGCGTTTGAATTGCCTTGTGAGGCATTCGGCGATTGAAGAAGACACCGAGATGAAGACAAAGAAGAAACCTTTTTTGCTCAGTTATCCGGGTAGTACAAAAACTAGTTTGAATCAGATCATCTGGACATAGATACAAAAATAACGGGAGGATATTTTGACAATCATCCAAATGTCTTCATTAAATCTGAAGTCAGTCCTGTGAGTTACCCAACCCTCTGACAAGGGATAGATAACTCATAGGGCTGACTTCAGATTTGATGAAGACATTCACTGAGACGAATTTGGAATTCATGATCATTTTCTATACAAAAATGACTCGATTTAAATCATTTGTCACTGTCCACACATAAAATGAAATGTGACCTCTGCATTTAACTCATCCTATCGTATAGGGAGCCAGTGGGAAGCTGCAGAGCTCCGGGACCAACTCCAGTTCTTCCTATAGTTGCCTTGAAAACCTATTCTATTCTATTCTGCTCTATTCTGTTCTATTCTCTTCCATTCCATTCTACTCCGTTCCATTCTAGTCCACTTTATTCCACTCTATTCAGAGAGTGACCTGTCTGTTTAAGAGTGCGTCACAGCCTATCGTTCCGGTCCCGGTCAAGTGACGTCATGAGGTCCCAGCATGCCCGCTGTAACTCGTATTACTGTCAATGGCGGGTATTTGTAGGAAGCGTGTTAGCTGCTGACCGCTTCATTAACACACACAAATAATTACCGAACGAAACAGCTGTGGTTAATTGTGTAATGTAGACCCCCGCCAGCAGCGTCGAAGGTCTGAGGCAGAACGGAGGGAGTTTATTCCGAGGAGCTTGTTGAGTCTGTTAAAGCGTGTGTATGTCCTGTCATGTGGTCGCTGTCCGCTCCTGTCATTCACTGAAACTTGTCTGTTCATCGTGTGTGTTGGTCTGGATTTAGAGGTGACTATAGGAGCGTTGTTAAGAATTAGATCCGTTCAGTAATGTCCCTCAAACGCTTACCCTGTGGCCTGAACACGCTCCCACGCCAACAGTAAGCTTTATGGACGGAGGACCGCGGAGGCACGTCAACTTCACATGTACTATCGCAGATTTGCTTACGAGGCTCCCCTAAGTCTGTTCAGTTTCATCCAAGTGCGATGGCGATTGTTTCTCTGAAGTTATCGGTTTTACTATGGCTGATGTTAGTGTTGGCTACGGATGCATCGAAGCTAAACATCCCCAAAGTGTTATTACCGCTAGCCAGAAGTACCAGAATAAACTTCACCTTAGAAGCCACGGAAGGCTGTTATCGATGGTAAGTAATAAAACCGTCAATGAGATGGGTTCTACCTCAGGAAAGAACAAAGTGGGGAGATTGCATGCTGTCTGGGGTAAACTTCGTGGGTGTAAACGCCCTTCTGACAGTTCAGTTCAGCCTTCATGGCCAGTACAATAGTCATCTCGGTTTGAACACTTCTCAATGCAAAGATGTCAAACATCTCAAGTTCATTTGTAGAATTGAATGATCATCTAGCTGAAGCAAGGCTGTTGATTCTACTCCCAAACATCATAGAGTAGCAGTATATTTCATTTGTATTCACTTTCTATCCTCGATTTCAGACTAGGACATATATACAGGACCCATTTGTGACATATGACTTTTGAAATCATTTCCTAACAGGTCCTCCACGAGGCCAGAGGTTGCAAGTATCCAGGCCATAAATCCAGATAGTAGCAGAGGCTGTTCCCAGAGTGCTGTTCTACAGGCCCTCTCCACCCAGCCTTCCAGAATCACCAGTATAATATTGGCTGAAGATGTCGGTAAATACAAAGACATTAAACAAAGAGATGGCTGGTGAAGGGACAAAGTCAGCAAGTGGAAATATTAAGAATCCTACTTGGTCTCGTAATCCTACATAATTCATATGTTTCACAGCATTGGCAGCCTTGTGAAGCGCCGTGGCCTATTAGCTGTATTCCATTTATAGTGGCAGGTTGAATGATAATCATTCTGTTTCAAGGGAGACAACATTGTTTATTGTTATATTGCACAATGCATTGTTCATTAATACTCAAGCCCTTTGGCCTTGTGCAATACTGTACGACATCTGTTTTCTGTTATTGTGTTCCTCTATTATTGAGACTTGGCAGCTGGTGACCTGGCAGTTAGTGAGCATTATTGCCTGATATTTGGGAAAATCTTTTTTTTGACCCCCGTCACTGACTCTCATACATACCTCTTAAGCAAGATGTTTCTGCCTGTCAATAATGCCGAGTAACTTTAGAAAGTAACAGAAAAAAATGTAAGTTTTCATAATAGACATACAACCTAGTATACTTTGGTTTTGTTGATGCCCCTGACTTGATACTGTCCATTTTGCTGGGCAGAGACCACACGCGTTATCAAACATCTGACATAAATCTATAAACAAGTGTTACACAAGAAGTTTAGCTCACCCAGTGACTTTTGACGTTTTCTAAAAATTTGATAAAATATTGCAGTGCTTGTAGCATCATGATGTATTACAGGACCATAATACAACTTGTATTGCTAAATTGACAATACACAGCTCTACACACACAAACAGGATTTGTATTCCGGCCGTTTTTGTTTTTCCCCGCTAGCGGGGGTTGACCGGTCCATGGATTCGTCTCCTCCAAGTCATTGACTCTCCATGAATTTTGTTGTGGAGCGAAGTTTTTATGACCGGATGCCCTTCCAGACGCCAACCCTTTAGTCGCCTCTTACGACACGCAGGGATACGGTGGATGAATTCTGACCCCCATCCACAGAGGGGAGCAGTTAGGGGAACAGTGTCTTGCTCAAGGACACCTCGACACGCTTCTCTGCAGGATCGGGGATCGAACCCGCAACCTTCCGATTGCCAGGCGACCGCTCTACCCACTGAGCCATGCCGCCCCCAAATACACAGCTCTAATTATTTTATATTTATATGATGATCTTAACACCTGCATATAAAGCCATGGATGTCCATACCCTGGTATACTCTGATACAGGTGCCAATAGCTGCACCTTTCAGCTGCTTTGGTGAGCTCTTTGTATGATGAGGGATGCTGTTCACCAGCCTCAAAACTTCAAGTATTCTTAGCACTTTCTTGAAATTCTGAGCTGCTTTGTTAACAGTGTGTGTCTCTCTTTGCCTATTTGCAGTTACCGGACAGGTACTACGTTGCGACGCCATTGTTGACATCATCAGTGAGATTCAGATAGTGTCCACCACCCGAGAGTTGCATCTGGAGGATTCCCCACTGGAACTGAGAATACATGCACTGGATTCTGAAGGTATGAAGGGAGTTGTATCAAACCATTAGCTTACAGAAGGGACAAGTAATTATCATACCAAGCTGTTTATTTTTGGAGTTGATAATTGCATTGCTAATCGCACTGTGGAAGAGCCCATCCATTCACTTTCTATTTCCATTATTCACTGGGTCTGTGGTGTCTGTTTAGCCACACTAAAGACGACTTAAAGTGTTGATTGAGCTGTCTTCCCATGGCTGGCATTTCCTTTCCCTCCGGCTGCTGATTTCTCCCTTTTTTTCTGTTCCGCCACTTCCATTCCTAGTTCCATTCAAGGCAGAGGTACTCACTCGGCTAAATGACCTGTCGCCACGACCTGATTCTTTTTTGATGATTGTTCCGAGGCTTACCTTTGTTTTCATTTGTTTAGACTGAACTTTGTAGTTTGAGTTTGTCAGACAGCAAAGGGTGATTAAGCTACCCAAGGCTGTCAAACAAGTATGCTCAGCACCTGCTGTGTTTACATTCAAGCACATGGTGGTAACCTGTACCCTTGAAGAGCAGGTGTTAAAAGGTCTTTGCCAGTGCTTTTAGTAATGTGCATGATCTTGCATATCAATACATTTTGGCATTTATTTGTTTTTTTATGCTGAAGAAAGAAGCATTGTTGTGTTGTTTTTTTTTAAAATGATGCAGGGAACACCTTCAGCACCCTTGCAGGTCTGGTATTTGACTGGACCATAGTGAAAGCGGCAGATGTGAATGGATTCACTGATTTGTACAATTCATTACGGTAAGGGGTCCCTACGTTTGTGTAACATTTGACTGGACTTCTACTAAATAACCTGATCGACTGCCATAAATGGCAAGTCATTGTGTAAGGTGGAACTGATACCCTATTTGAGATCAGCACTTTAAGTACGTTTATTTTACCATCAAGTGTTGTTATCAATCACTTCCAAGGTCATTTGCAAGCCAGAAATTCTAAGACTTCAATGCATTTGCTCATCTTTCTCCCAAGGGTACTTAAATTCTCTGAGTCCACATACACACCCCCTGGGTACATCACTGAAATGGAGCATGTTGGAAGACAGGGGGATATTATCTTGGTGTCTGGACTGAAAACGGGACATGCTAGGTTAAAGGCAAAAATACAAGAGACTCTGTACAAGGTAAGCTACATTTGAGTATTAACTTGTGCTGTTTTTAGGAATCAGATAGGCATAAGATCTTTAAAGTCTGTTTCTAGAACATCAGAGGAGTAGAGCATAGTTTACTGAATTTTAACTCCGTTTGATAGGCTTTCATGTTGGTCCTAGAGGTCTACGAATACTAGAAGGTTGTATCATACCAATAGTTTCTTGTGCCTCATCTGTGATGACGGAGCAGTAATGCTGATGTAGTTGTCTTAGCATGTCTGCTTAGTGTGGTGGTGATCTGCCTTTAATAATTTCTCTCCCATCAAATAAAAGGTTAGCATATATGAGAGTGCTCATAGGCAGTGTTAGGGCATCGGGTATGAGGAAGCCACACTTCTAGGATTTTCATAAGACAAGATTAGCTTAACCCAACAGCTTCAAATAAAAAAGTCCTCACCTTGTTGAAATATGACACACTGAACCTCTTATAACTATGAACATTTGACTCAAATAGACAAATTTCCGATTAGGCTTACATGCTATCATAGTTTTCATCAGAGTGAGATGGGACAGCAGAATAATCCCATTCATTTTTCACACAGGTTAACATTTGTTTATGATGAGGTCAAATTGCCTTTAACTTTGCTTTATGTTGTTGCCATTACAAGACTTTTCTGTACCAACCAAATCAAAAGATTGGGAAATATTGGGAAAAAAATACTATGCAGCACTAAAGTTACCCCCCCCCCAAATAAATTCATTTTACCTGTCAGTCTGGATGTAAAGCCTCCCAGACAGACCCTTGCATAAACACGACTAACCAATGGGAAATGTCAGGTAATCATAGTTTCAAATCCCTGATTAAAATACTTCAAATGTGTTTAATCATCACGGTTTACATTATATTATTAATCTGGGGAAATGGCTGCCTTGCTGATTGGTGTTCATTCATAAAAAATAATGGTAAGAAAACGGCTCAGCCACAGGAAATGTCTAATTTTAGATGGACAATTCCCAGGTTTGACTGGTTAATCTTATTCTTGAAATTCTATTTTCATCGTGGGGTTTTAATACTGGAGATTATGGCACTTCCATGTGGTGGAGGTGAAAAAGTCTAATCATGTCAGGTTCATCCAGTGTTCCTCCAGATCTCCTGTGGTGAGATCAGCAGTGAATTTTTTGCCGGCTTGCAAAACACCATCGAGTTCTCATTTACTGTCAAGATTCAAACCCACAGACACGTTTGGTTTGACACTCACTACCGATCTGACAGAGATGTGATCGTGCGTGGCATAACTTTGGCGATGCTTATCTTGCCCTAGCATCATAATGGCGCTGCCTATGAAAGTGCTCCTGTCAATTATTAATTGTACCCATTACGCATCTTTGGTTGAACGATGAGCTTTTTTTCATGTTGGAACTCTGCTGCTGTGGTTTGGAGAGGTGGGGATCTGCTGTGTTGTGCTGATTTAACCATGACGTTTGTACCACAGGATGTGGGGGGAGCAGAAGTAAGACTCCTCATTCTAGAGAACATCCTGCTAAGTCCTGCACATGATGTGTACCTGCTGGCTGGCACCTCCATCCAGTACAGGGTGCAGAAGATCAGACAGGGCAAGATCACAGGTCTGACTCGGTGTATAGTAAAAGCGTTAATTTACTGTAACCGTGAATGTCATTTCATTTTAGATGTGCACAGAAAAATGGCTAACAGACTTTGGTTCTCTTTTACAAGTCAAGTGGTGATGAATTCAAGTCTCTACCACTGTTGTACCTTTTCTAGATCAATCCAGAAAAAATGCACCTTCCAAATTGTTGAAATGTGAAATATTGATCATGGCTGTAGTGTTCAGACATGTTTTACCATCAGCTGACCTGTGTCTGTATCTATCCCTAGAACTCTCTATGCCCTGTGATCAGTATGAGCTTCACCTTCAGAATGGTATTGTCGGACCTGATGGAAACCCTAAGCTTGCTGTGGCTAGCCTGGACGTAAGCACCTCCTTGGTCACAGCCATTCAACTGGGACAGATCAATGTGGTGCTGGACCATAAGAGTATCCTTCTGGCTTGTTGCACTTTATCAGATCAGGCGTGCGTTTGTGCGTGCGTGTGTGTGTGACCTACGATAATACAATTGTTTCTGTGCAAGTAATTATGGTGCTATGATATGGTGTAGTGCATTCCCATCTTAAACTGCTGTTGTGCTGAGTTTTGTGTCAATGATTTTGTGATGTGGAGGAGCCATACTCTCTCCTCATCTCCAGTGCTGGTTTGTAACTGTGAGCAGAGTCATTCAGTGTTGTAATATAACTTGTCGGGTCATAGCTGACCTGACTTGACTTCAGGGATCTGATTAAAACTTCAACCAGGGAATGCGTTGTGCACTTCGTAAACATGAGACGTGAACTGTGAGTTTAGAGGAGGTTCTTTTCGCCCAGGTGTCCCATCATGGGCTGTCAGTGTGTCCAATATGATTTCCCTCAATGACAAATGCTCAGGCCTTCGCATGCAAGGAGTGTCTCGTCTGCCCAACAGCACTCTCTACGTGGTGGAACCAGGCTACCTCGGTGGGTCTCTCTGCCTTTTAAACCCATCTGAACGAAATACTCTGAATAATATTCTACTACCTTCTTTGCTTCAGGCTTTAGTTAACTATTTTCTCTACACTCAACTCTCCCTTTTAGGTTTTAAGATTCATCCGGGAGACAGCTGGGTTCTAGAAACGGGCAGGACGTATGAAGTCTTCATTGAAGTATTTGACAAATCCGGCAGCAGAATTTATCTGTCTGATGTGAGTACACCTCGGTATCATCAGTCACTGGATACGCATACGATTCAAATACGAGTTGAAGATTTATTTTCATCCATTAAGGTTTCATATTTCTGGTCATGTCTGACATCAGGTTTAAATAAGTCACCTCCATGTTTTTCTGAAATTTGATGTTGTCTTGGAGACGCCTTGCATTTTTATTTTTGCCAGTGTCATCAAGTCACTGGAATATAATTTCCTTTGCTTTCTTATTGATAAGAGACAGGTGATGGGGTGTATTTCTATTTTGATTGTTATACTGAGCTAGCAAGTTACAATTCCAATAGATTAAATTCTTCCAGACAACTATCCTGCTGGTATTTTGTGTCTTAAGGAAAGAGAAGTCTATTTTTACATGTCATGCTTAGTCCCCTTGTTGTGGGGGAGGACATGGACTTGGGGATTGGGGCCTGTTGCCCTTCCAGACACCCCAAGGTGCTTCGAACCTGCAGCTTCGGTATTGTCAGTTCCCAATGCGCGTGCTCTATCACTGAACTGCCACGTCTTAAGGAGTAAATGAAAATATTTGTGCTTTGCTTTAGCAGTTTATGCAGTATGACATGTTGGTGGCAACACTTGAATAATGTGTCTACATTCCAGCCATGTGAATGGAACTTTCCTTTTCCCTAAATTATAGGAAACTTTGGTATCTTCCGTTGAAAGTTTAATCAGCTGCAGACTGAAACACATCTGCAAGACATTAGCTATGAAAGATTTAGAGCAATCCGAGACTTTCCTCAATGTCTGCACTGTCTCGATTCTTCATCTTAACTGCCGTTATTACCCAGTAATTGGTGTGTTTCTACTGTAAGAAAACAGACTTGAATGAAATATTAGCACTGCAACTTCTGAAACATGTATGGAGCAGAACTAAAGACGACATAGCTGCAGTTTTTATTTGTGTGTGTTTTCAAAACTCAAAATGGGGGAGAAATGTATTGGCCGTGTTTTGAATGGAAAATATGTAGTTCACAGGGGTCGCGGTAGCTTGAGTAGAGTGGTGGCATTGGGAACTAACAACCCAGAGGCTGCAGGATCGAACCCACTGCAGGATGTCAAAGAAGGGCATCTGGCCTAAATCCCACATGCCTGCCCTGAGCTGGAATGAGGACCTATTCAGGATCTTTCTCTGCCTTCCACCTAATGAGCACTGAGATATGCTCCAGCAGATCCATGACCTGACTTTGAATAAGAATTTGACAATGGTTGAATATACAGCTTGTCAAAATGACTAGAAGTGGTAACTTTTATTATGTACGTTGCTGTATATTCTCCATTTAAAATGGGTCGAAGAAAGCAAGATATTTTTTTCAAAGGTGTTTTTTCTTTTATTTTGATTTTTGAATTGGCTTCTTTGAAATTGACGCATGAGAGAACTCTATATTTTATACACATTTCTTTTCCCAGCACTTGCTCCTTATTGCATTTTCCTTTTGTTTGCCATCATCCTGAATGGTGATTATAAAAATCTGTTCCTCCTGACAACCACCCCCCCTTTTTCTGTTGTGCAGAATGTACGTATTGCCACAGTGTTGGCTTCTAAGTATTTTGAAGTCTTTGAGTCTTCTCTGAACGGATCGTACCACCGTGTCAGAGCACTGAAAGATGGCCAAACCCTCATTGATGCTACGCTCAAATCGGTTTTGGATCAAGTGAGTGATTTATAACATTGGACTGATTGACTCCCTATTTCTGTGATGAGTATCTTTTATAGTGCTGTCTTTCCTCTTCAGTAAATTGAACTTGACTATGTCTTAATAAGGCTTCTGATGTCTTTCAGAATGGACAAATCCATGCTCTTGCCAACCCGGTCCACAATGAGCAGGATGTGGAAATCTATAACCCCATAGTGCTTAGTCCCAGTATTCTTGCATTTCCATGGCAAACCAAGGTTGGAGCTTACCAATACACAATAAAGGTAATTAATTTTAAAAAGAATAATGGTAATACTATAATTTGCAGGCAGTGATGAATGGACTCACACCTTGCATGCATTGAAAGGAAGGGTCAGGCATAGTTGCACTAATGGAGGTTGGTTGACACTACTCTGAATACAGTTTCATGAACATTCAACATTGTATATAGGAGACAACTACCTCTTCCTATGTACACTATGTGGTGCTAGAAAAAAACATTTAAGGATGTTGTTGCATATCAAATTTGGAGCATACACCTTAAATTTCATATAAATCAAAGAAAGTTTGTAACGAGGCTTGACTTCCTGTCAGGGAAATTCAAAATGGCTGACATCCTGTTGGACTTAGGATATGGATCCAAGAGGCTTTTATAGTCTGGAGATGTTATGTCTGCCTATCAATTATTGTAAATCTATTTCAACTTTAAATTTGAGAGCTTTGACTTTGAATATTGCTAGGGGGTTGCTATCAAGCCAACTTGCGACAGCCAAGACCCATGTTAGAGTTCAATGTTCGCCATTGTTGATACAAGAGCAAATTTTTGTGGGTTTTCCAGTAATTCCAAGACCTCAAAAATGTATTTGTAATGCAAAAGGAATCTATTACTACTTTTGGCTGCTTCCGTGAGAGGGTCGCCACAGCGGATCATCCATCTCTTCCTGTCCTCTTCATCTGGCTCTGTATCGCACAGTTTTGATATCAACTCAAGAGCTAGAGGTTCATGAGCTGGGGTATACAAGTTTTTTTTTTGGTCAATATGTAATCTGGTGTTTTCATTAGGCAACAGGAGGCAGTGGCAATTTCAGCTGGTCTTCCTCCAACACTGCTGTGGCCACGGTGACAGTGAAAGGAGTGATGACAACTGCCACTGACATTGGTGTCAGCACGGTGTATGCTCATGACGTACGCAACTCTCTGCACTATGGCCAGATGAAGGTAAGTTTCATTTTTTATTGCTGGTGCATTGATTTACATGCATCCATAGAGGACCACATTAGCTCGGTGGTTTAGTGCATGCTTCGGGAACTGATGACTCGGATGTTGCAGGTATGCGTGAAAAGTTAAATGTTAATAATGATTTCAGTCAAACTGCAATCTTTGACACCTTCTCATCCTCCCATACCATATTCCACCTTTTCCTAACACTTCCCTGACCCTGTTATGCTTTGACAGGTGTATGTTGTGGAGCCAGTGGCAATGGACTTCTCTCCTTGTCCAGTGGAGGCAAGAGTGGGTACAGTGCTGGAGCTCAAACTCAGGATCTTTGGTCTTCTAGGTGAGGGAGGCAAGGTGGAGGAGAAGAGAGTCATGTTGAGTGACTGCTCCCACTTTGACCTGCAAGTTGAGGAGGAGAAACATGGCGTCTTCCAGCTGATGGATGGTAAACCCACCTCATCCAACTGGCTCAGATACTGATCCCTCTTATCTTAATATTTAAAAAAAAACACATATGTAATATATTCCCTCAAGAGTACATCTTGGCATTAGGTCTTCAAAACATTTTTCTGGTAATCCGGCATTATAGATACGTTTGCTTGGCTGGGATGGATTTGGTATGTCTGGTGTTGATTTCATTCTATATGGGGAAATAAACATCACCCAGAGGAACCTAAAGTGACCAGCTACATGTATATCAAGATGGAGTAGTATAATGTGTCGGCTTACCTGACCTATTCCATGCCTCTCCCTATGATTTAATTCCTCTCTCTAGGGAAGCTAGCCTCAGGCCAGGACCATTGCAGTGGGGTAAGGGCCAAGGCCCTGGCTCCTGGGTACACCGACCTGACAGTTAGCTACATCCATGGAAACGTTCACCTCAGTGCCAAGATAACCATCGCTGCCTACCTTCCTCTCAAGGTGTGTCCATGCCACACTCTTCCGCCCTATTAAATGAGATGCATCACCTTTATTTTCAGATGTTATATTCAACCACTGATTATTGGTTTATTAGGGTTTGATCCATGTACTCTGTGAATGCACTTGTTCAGTTGTAAGTTGAACTTATCCTAAATCTCACTTGTAGTCATACTAGGATTTGCCCCTTTTTGCTTTAAACTCCTCAGAGCAGCAGTTAAGCCTTTTTCCATCAAAGGTATGTGTGCAAGATTGCGCACGCATAAATGTACACATTGCATTAAAGCTCAAGCGTGTGTATACAGACGGTCGCATCCTGCAAATGTGATCATCTTAATCTCTTTGGAGTAATGTATGGGACTGCCTTTGTTTTAGGAATGAGAGCTGTTCCTTAAAGTACTACTTTATCATTTTCTCTTTTTGTACAAGTTGCTAACTGAAAATTTTACATGTGAACATGGTCTTGCAGGCAATCGACCCCGTCTCCGCTGCCTTAGTGACGCTGGGTTCATCTAAAGAGATGCTTTTTGAAGGAGGTCCAAAGCCGTGGGTTTTGGAACCATCCAAGTTCTTCAGAAACTTGAAGGCAGAGGATGAGGGCAACGTTGGCCTGGCACTCACTGGCCCTTCATCTCACAGCTATAACCAGCACGGGGTTAGAGCCACCTGCAGGGGCCTGGGTGAGCAGGTAAGATAAAGACATGAAACATGTTAAAGAGCTAGTTGGTGCTTTTTGAAAAGTTGGCATGACTTGCTCACTAAAGCGATGTTGAAGCACGGATATTTAGCCTATCCAGTGAGTCCCATATTTGGAGATCTGTCTGCTTGTTGCGGTTGGGCAGAGAAAAATGAAAGGTGGGAAACGGGGTCTGTTAGCAAAAACCTTTTAGGCCTCCTTACACCCAAAACCTTTTTTTGCAATCCAGTGAAGAACATAATTGAACAATAAAATGGTGTAGTGTCATTCTAGGGGGCTGCAGTAGCTCAGCGACAGAGCTGACAAGCCAGAGGCATTGGGTTTAAACCCACCACAGACCATCAGAAAGGGCATCTTACCTTAATGCCCTAAGGTCCATCCAAGTCTCTGTCCAACGTCACAACGTGCAGCTTAATCATGACACGTAAAAATGGACCAAAAATGTAGTGTCTGTGAGGAGAAAGAGTATCAATAATGCAAGACAGATGTTGTGTTTTTGCGTGGATATTTATTTTTTTATTGCTTAAAATAATTTATTTCCTGACCTTTGGTACTTCTGTTTATTTTCCTCTAATAAGCAGCCAATTTGCTGTTATAAAAACAGCCAAAGCAGACTAATGCCCATGCATCAGTAAACCAACTAGTGAGTAATTTATACAACCTTGGGTCAACAAACCTGAGCTATCTCTTTAACTCTAGTCTTTGAAGCCTAAATAAGATTAAGCTTAATGGAGATTAGGCTTTCCTCCCAAAGAAAAAAACAAACTTCTTCAATATCCTGGATAACCAGCAGTTCACCTCAGCATTTGACAGGATCCACAAAATAGTTTGACATCATCTGCCCTCACTGCAACATGGCCAGAGTATTCTTGCTAGATGGTACTTGGCAAATAGCTATTTTGGACATTTCACAAAAATTCGTGAAATATTTTAGCCACTGCTACGATCAGATTATCTTACACCGTGTTGTTCTGTTATCCTGGATTTTGATGATTGTTGAAGGCCAGATTTGGCTTCGGGTATAGAGTTCCACATTTCCCCACTGATGTCATAAGCAAGAGACACAGTGCCCATTGTTTAGCCCAAGAAAACCATCAGAAGCTGAAAGCCTTCATGTACAAATAGCCTGAGACCTTGTGTGCGGTGGTTTTCCTATGCTGAATAACCCTATCATGACATTGAAACTTGATTTTGAAAGCACTTTTCCAGCAGAGCAGTACATAATACAATACTTTTATATGTCCTAAATATTAAATGGCAAGTTCCAAAGCTTTGAAGCTGTGATGTGCTCAAAAAAAATCAAGGTATTGTCTGTTGAGAAACTGCACAAATCCTCTTATGGTTGTTATCTTACTATCACATTCTTTTGTTACCTATCCTACATGATGTCTGTTTATAGATTTAATTAATCGACCACTATCTTCAGGTTTTGGAGATGACCGTTGGAAACAACCCAAGTTTGACCAATCCCTATCCTGCTTTGGAGCTGGCAGTGGTCAAGTTTGTGTGCGCCCCGCCGTCCCGCCTCACTGTGGCCCCAGTGTACACCAGCCCGCAGCTTGACCTGACTTGCCCGCTGCTGCAACATAACAAACAAGTAGTGCGTGGTCTTAACATGCCTTTTTTCCTACTCTGCATCATTTGTTGTACATAATGTACTTAAATTTACCCTTACTTTTCATGAGTAATTCATCAAAACATATCTAACTCGACCCTTATACTGCAGAAATATTAGAAAATGACAGCATGAAATTAGACCTATGCAATAGTAAAATGTTCTTCTACAGGTGCCTGTCTCAAATTACCGGAACCCTGTTTTGGACTTGGCTGTTTTTGACAGCCAAGGAAGGAAGTTTGACAACTTCAGCTCACTGAGTATCCTATGGGAGTCGACCAAAGTGTCACTGGCCAGCATTGAACCCACCATGCCCATGGAGCTGGAGTTGCAGGAGGACAGCAACAAACAGAAGAAGCTTCATGGTAGAACCTGTGATGTCGCAGAAAAATATTTCTTGTTGGGTCTATGGATTGTTTTGTGCAGAGATTGGTTGGCCCAGCTGAGAATTCACCATAATTTACTGAATTTCAACTGATAAATCCCATGGTCCAATCCATCATTTTGATTGGATCAACCCAGATTTAACGATTTTTAAATCACGGACAACCAATTGAGCAAGAAAAAGCAAGAAGGAAAGTTTAGATTATCCAGTTTATTGCCCACTTGTTAAATGAACACCAACTTCGTCATATCCAACACACTTTGTCAAGCCAATATCCAACGCCATCCATCAATGATGCCTCCACTACTGACCTACATTTCTCTAAGGTAGACCATACAACACATTCAGCACCATCCATGTTGGGTAGCATAGCTCAGGAGGTAGGGTGGTCATCCAGTAATCAGAAGAGTGATGGTTCGATCCTTGGTTCCTTTAGAAAGCGTGTCGAAGTGTCCCCTGGTAAATGCTAGGCAAAGTACTTCAAGTGGTCAATAAATTAGAAAAGCAGATCTAAAAATAAGTCCATTCACCATTTGCATTCAAAAATGCTATGCAAATCTAATGTTAATAAACATGGAAACAAATATGGCAGGTAAAAGTATGATTTTATTATAGTTTTATGTGGTTTTTTCTAAAATTCCTAGTCTGTTTACTCTAGTTGCATTGTAGGTTTTGACAATAGGAAGGACATGAGGGAGAGACAGACCAGTGAGGGAAAGATGGGAGTTATCCTCTCAAACAGTCAATTCTTCTTCATTAGTTCTTATACAACTTTGTGTTTTCTATGGAAGTTGGTTTGATGCCTTTTCTATTGTTTTCTTGGCAGGTCGTCAGACAGTTCTTGTGCAGCATCAAACTGGGATTTCTGCCATTACAGTAATTGCTTTCGGTTACCAGGCTCCTCATCTGACAGCAGCTAAAGTTCCCACTCCGGTAAGACGAAGACGGGCCTACCGAAATAATACTGCTTTGTTTTGTATTTTCACCTCAGACAGACAGAAGGCTATGAAGTGAAACAGTCCCTGCACAAAGCCTGAGATCTCCACTATAAAGGCATTGTTTGATGAGCAATGATGATGAAACGAAATGTAATGATGATAACAATGTTTTCATGGAACTATTCTTCCATCTCTCTTATAGTTCTGATGGGCACGCAGTGCCCAGAATCAAGGCTTAACTATCACTAACTTGGGCCATCATCTAAACAGTCCTATAAGCGCTCAATGATGCGTTTTCACTTGATGCCAACTTATCTCTGCCAAACATCTCATAGACGCACCGTTTGTTCCATAAAACCTCAGATTTTTTCAGTGTGAGTGGCACACTGGTACGCATATAAAATCCATTGTTGGTTTCGGGAAGGGTCAGCCTAGCTCAGGAGGTGTGGTGGTTGTCTAGTAATCAATCCCCTCTGTTGCTTCTGCAGAAAGCATGTCACAGTGTCCTCGAGCAAGACATTGAACCCCTAACTCAGGGTTTTCTAAAGTGATCCAGAAAGAGCCACTGTGGGTGGAGGTTTTTGCTCCAAGAACTTAAACACCTGGTTCTCTTATTCAACCAATCGTCTTTGCTAAAGACCTTGCTGAGTAGATTCAAGTGTGTATCTTCTGCTAATCAAGGTCTTTAGCAAAGATGATTGGTTGACTAACAGAATCACGTGTGTAAGTGCTTGGTTGGAACAAAGATATGCACCCATAGCCGCCCTTTCTTGATCACTTTGGACACCTCTGCCCTAAATGTTTAAGCCCTGCGATAGAATTGCGACTTGTCCCTCCCTCCCTGCCTTTTGTCCAGTGAGCGCTGGGATAGACTCCAATATGACTCGGTGACCC
Source organism: Regalecus glesne (assembly GCA_900302585.1). Classification (NCBI taxonomy): domain Eukaryota; kingdom Metazoa; phylum Chordata; class Actinopteri; order Lampriformes; family Regalecidae; genus Regalecus; species Regalecus glesne. The sequence goes on from OMLC01036837.1 coordinate 20,475, forward strand.
AACTCCAGATAAGCGGTTGACGATGGATGGATGAATGTTGGTTTTGGTTGTTAAGCAATTTTGCAGTTTATAAGGATGGGGATACCGGCAGCCCATTGAGACTGAAGATATCCCTTAGATTGGTGATAAAATGTTCCTTCCAGTAAATGTCTTGTCCAGACGAATGGATTCAACTTTCTGGGATTTCCTAACCTGAATTATTGAGCAAGCTTGACTGTTGATATACCATTTGCACCTTTAACCCTTAGCGCTTCTTGTATTCAAATTCTTATTTCTTTTTGTCAGTATGATTCCCTGGTCCCGGTCTCGGCCACTCTGGAGCTTCTACTGGTCGAGGATGTGACCGTCAGTCCCAGTGCTGTTACTGTATACAACCACCCAGAAGTGTGGGTAAGGAAGATATCGGAATATCAGATGTCTCTGGTTAATTGATTGTAGGATATGCTCTGACAAATTCAAGAGATTTATTTTGCTGCTTTTCTACACGGCTCAAGTTCAATTCTCCTGCTTTAGAAATGTCATCCTCTGGTGTGCCTTCCATTTTCTTCTTCGTGTGAATTATAGAGGCATTGCCCTGCAGGGTTGGGTGGGAGATTAAATAATCTTTATAAGAGGATTATGAAGCTTGAGTGTGGTCAGAGGTACATTTTAATGTCACAAGTGAACTGATATTCTGAAGACAGCAGAGTCATTACAAGCTGGAGCAGTGACGGGGATTTCTTGGATGACTTTCTGTAATTATTTGTCTTTTTTATGAGTTTCCTGTGTGTATGCTTTGTCTTGCAGGCAGACCTGACTCTGCGAGAGGGTTCAGGGCATTTTTTCGTCAATACCAGCGTTAAAGGGATAGCAGAGGTATTGTTCCAAGAGACCCAGGGAGCAGCTCAGGTGAGGAGCAGAGACTTAAGACTATGTCGATTATGAACATCATATTGAATTTTTGTATACTCTATAATTTTTATTGTAATAGTTTGATATGCACCCATGTAGAGCAGGGCAATATATATATGTATAGTAGTGATTTAATAGGGTGAATGGTAGCTCAGAGGTAGAGTACTTGCTTCAGGAACTGACGAGCCAGAGGCTGCAGGTTCGAACTCACAGCGGGGCATCAGGAAAGGCATCCGACCTAGAATCCCCCACACCTGCTCTGAGATGGAATGGTGTCCTGTCCAGGGTGTTTCTCTGCTTTTCACTCAATGAGCACTGGGATGGGCTCCATCATGAGCCAGCGACCCAACTTTGGATAACTGATTGACAATGGATGAAATGATTTGACGATATGAAATCAAATATCATCTGAGATCGTAGTATAACTCAAATGTTGTCATTCTCACGTCTTGAAGGCTGCATTGCAGTCAAGTGATTTGATATTCTTCAGACTGATTAGCTGAGTGGTTGAGCAGTGCTTGGTCATTATGTCCACATTAAGGATGATAAATTATTGAAATCCTCTTGTGTGTGTGTGGACATTTTAATAAAGCACTAATAGTTATCTGCAAAGTATTGACACATTATCAATATTGAGATACTCAATCAAAATTATAATATTTTAGTTGGTCTTATCGCCCAGCCCAACACCTCTGTGAAGAGTAAATGTAAGTGTGGTGTTAACTTTCATAAGGCTATAACACACTGTCAAATTTCCAATGAAAATGTCACCTGATCACCTTTTATTATGCTCTCAGGTCGTCCCCATCCATCCAGGGGTGGTAAAAGTGATGGTTCATGACCTTTGTTTGGCGTTTCCAGCCCCTTCCGAGGCCACGGTACACGTCTCTGACATTCTGGAGGTTTATGTGAGAGTGGTTGACAAGGTCAGTGTCCGTCCTCTGCAATCTCCCATCTCAGGGAGTCGAGCTACACCTTATATGAACCATGCAATCAGCACTAGTCACTCGTCAATGTTTTGAACGCACTCAATCTTGTTGTTCTTGTGGTTTTAAACGTTGTTTTTTTGTTGCCGGAGAAGAAATGTGCTGGTTATGCCGTGTTCTCAAACATCAGGATGCATTTAATGATGATACCAGTCAGGTTTTGTTAAATGGGAATCAAGCAGCTTAGCCCTGCTTATCGATGCTTATGAAACATATTAATGGGTGCTGTTCCTCCTCTGTGTGTTAAGGTGGAGATTGGGAAATCTGTGAGAGCTCATGTCAGAGTCGTGGGTGATGACAAGAAACACTTCCCAACCAAATATTTCCGTTTCATGAACCTGAAACTAAAGGCAGCCTCTGCAATCGTCTCTCTGCAGTATGTTATCAGATATTCATTCTACTTTATGTGAAATGTGCAGTAGATGAGAGGTGTGATTTTTATTAATTTCTTGAGTTTGTCCCCCCCCCCAGAGCATTAGCTGATCCCTCAGAAAAAGACACGGCCATATTTCTGGTCAAAGGTCTCTCTATTGGTCAAACTACAGTGTCGGCTGTTGTCGTAGATAAAAATGGAAGAAAAATCACATCTGCACCACAGCAAATGGAGGTATGAAATCTTATTTTTCTGCCAACTTTAGCAAATTTGAGTAAATTCAATATTCAATTCGTATATCTATCCTAAATTTGGCTCTTTCACATTGGATTGAATTTTATTTGGAGCTAAGTGAGCAACTGTTTAACTTCTCCCTTTTCAGGTTTTTCCCCCATTTAAGCTCATCCCAAGAAAGATGACTCTGTTAATTGGGGCTATTATGCAGGTATGTGTTATAACAGCTACTCTCTACCCCTCTCCACTGATGAGGCAGTCTTCTGCCAGAACAGCCAGTGTCTGCCCCAGAAGATGCTAATTACTACTTGGTTTAAACTCGGTGCTCTCCTTCGATGTGCCTCTGCTCATACTGCAGTCAGGGAACACCCCATTTATCAAAGGACCCAGCTAATTTCTGATCTGTAGCTCAGTATCAAGCACGTACGCTCGACATAATTTTGTTGGCTCTCAATGCCTCTAGTGTGCATTAGTTTAACCTCAAAGTGTAATTGCTTTCTGCTCGTTTGTACCAAAACATTGCATTGATAAGGGCTCATGAATTAATGAATTGGTGTCCATGAGAGGAGTTGCGAGACCAACACTCATACACCATTGTGCCATTTTACGCCATGTCAATTTCCATCCCCCTTTCTTACTCTCCTTATGTATCCCTCCCATCATGTCATAGATCACATCCGAAGGTGGCCCCCAGCCTCAGTCCAACATCCTTTTCTCCATGGCCAATGAGGAAATAGCCTCAGTCAATGGCATCGGTCACGTCAGGGGTATCGCCATTGGTAATGTCACTGTCACTGGACTGGTTCAAGCAGTTGATGCCGAGTCTGGGAAGCTGGTTGTTATTTCTCAGGTAAATTTATATACATGTCAATTACGGATGACTTTGAATTTACCTATAGCAACTTGCGCCATTACAAATAACCAGCCTGCTCATTCATTATGTTGTATGGCCACAGGATCAAGTAGAAGTTGAAGTTGTGCAATTGAAAGCCATTCAAATCAGAGTCCCCATCACAAGAATGAAGACAGGGACACAGGTACGGTCATTAAGTGGAATAACTGTCATATGAAAAAATGTTCTAAAAATTTGAGCGTTTGAAAGTTTATTCACTGATCTGTTTTGTTTTGCTCCTACTCCCTAGATGCCTGTGTATGTGATGGGTCTGACTAACAGCCAGACGCCCTTCTCTTTTGGCAGTGCTCTCCCTGGCCTCAATTTCTACTGGTCCACCACTAAAAGAGACATTGTGGATGTCCAATCACGTCACAGTGAGGTGAGATGATGGGCAGGCTCAATCCCCATTCTTCCTCCCCAAATTCATGCTGTTGTGTATATGCCAGCTATTACGGATCTTGCTGATAAGCTATCTCTATTTTTAGCCCCTGCTGTCCCTTCAATCTCTTTTATCAGATTGACTTATTTAGGGCAAACAAAGATGTGCTCCACCCGGCAAGAAGATTAAATAAAGCATCCGCTTTGTCTCCTTTGCCTCACCACCATTGACTCTTTATTTAATTTGCTGGGGCTATTTTTGTTGGCCTCACAATGTCCACGCTCTCCCCTAGGCCAATTTGCGGCTCCATGCAAAGCATAACTTTGCCATGAGTGTGACTGGCAGAACGAGAGGGCGGACTGGGCTGAAAGTGGTGCTCAGAACCACCGACCCTGAGGCAGGGAAGCTGGAGGGGAACCTGCAGGAGTTGAGTGATGAGGTCCAGATCCAGGTAAAATTCAGACAGATTCCCACTTGTCCTGTAAAGCTAGAACATATGTAGACTAGTGCTCCAGTCATGGAAGACCTGTAAATGATTAAATAAATCAGATTTCCTGAAAATATTCAGTTCATGGAAAATTGTGAAGTTAGGTCATAGCTCGAGTGGTGGGGCATTCGTCGAGTAATTGGAAGCCTGGTGGCAAGATCCCTGGTTTCTTTAGAAAGTGTGTCGAAGTGTCCTTAAGCAAGACAATGAACCCCTACCTACTTTGGACAACAGATGAAAATTCACCTGGTCACTAAATCTGGTGTATTTACATTCTAGATAACCATTAATACGCACTGTCCCTATACAAATATTATTATAAATCTTATTCTACCCACTGATATGTCAAACTTTTACTATAATTAATTGATGAGTTTCCAGATTTTTAACCGTATTTTTAGCTCTTGTGACTCCACATCACTACTTGAAGTTTTGAGGCTATGTATGTTCAGCTAAGAGATCTATTTACAAGTCCATCTTGAGACTGTTGAGGCCTCCACTGATGGTTACTTTTGAATGTAACCTTCAGTCAACGACGGCTGTATATCCAAGCAAACGTGGATATACGTTGAAATGTATGAAATGTATTCCCAAAGGGTAAGAAGAAAGAACCCTGTAAACACTATGTGGTTTCTAGTTCACTCCCCGGGGCCATTTAGGGACACGGCAGTGCTGCGCAATTTTGCACGTCTAGATCATCCATCAGGTACCGGTGCTGTAAGGCCAGTGCAGTTATTCTACAAAGGTCCAAGTTTTGAATCTTTTCCGTTTATCATTCTCTCGTCCTCCGCAGCTTTGTGCCGAAGAGGCCCGGCATGAAAACGCAACGAAGTTTTGGTAGTGGAGAGTTGGAATATCTTAAATTGCAGCTAACTTTGCCCAGTGATAAGAGTGCAGATTAGCCAGTGCAGCATGCATCCAGCTTCACACCACATTAGACTATGACGTGTCACAATACCCGAAACATCAAAGAACCATTAAAATCTAATAAATGAGATTTATCTTTTCCCTTTGATCAAGGTTTATGACAAGCTGCACTTGATTAACCCTGAAGTGGAGGCAGAGGAGATCCTGATGGCGCCCAACTCGGTCCTCAAGCTCCAGACTAACAGGTGACAGACATGCTGGTGCCCGCTCAGAGAATGACCCCTTCACTTGTCTTCCTGTGAACTCCTGCCTCTGTGTTAGCTTATTGCACACAGTCACGTGAAACTGCATGTAGAGCACCACAAACTGCCACTAATTTGACGTTTATCTTAATGAAAGAGGAGTTGAGAGGGATCTTTTTATGTTTGATAATCCAGGTAGTGGAAAAATCAAAATAATTTAAATTGGATCATCTGGACATAAGGTTGTGTCAATGTTGCCATATTTCCTCTAATAAACACTGCAGCTTTTATTAGAGGAAGGTATTTATTAGAGGGCACGTACATGAAATTCAGAAATAAAATGGGTTACAAAGACAAAAATATTTTTTTCATTTCAGAGGACCTTAAAGTAGAGGAGTATCCATATTTCCTAACTTGGATGATTCGCTTTAAAAATACAACAACTTGACAGATCTCAAGTTTTCTGTCTGTTGTGGCTCCTCAACAGAGACGGTGTGGGTGCTCTCTCTTACCGGATGCTGGAGTGCCCCGACCAGGGCGTCATCGCTCAGGTGAATGATAACGGTCTTCTCTCCTCTGGCTCTCTTACTGGCTCCTCCTCCCTGCTGGTCACCTCACAGGAGACGTTTGGCGTCAACCAGACTCTCATCCTCGCTCTTAAGGTCAGTTTGAAGGAGGGATGAGCAATTTTGGGGTTTTTAACCAAGGATCGCTTTGATCACTGTAAATGGCTTTTCTGGTAAATGGTACCTCGAATGAACCATGGGCTAAGAGAATAGTGTTGGGGTTGCAGAAAAACTTTTCTTTTTCCATTTTCTTACCGAAGAGAAGGTGTTAATTGAATTCCCAAACCCACACAGACTGTGCAGCTCAACACGACACTAACTGTCAGCTTGTGACTGAGTTAGAGGCCAGATTCATTGGGTCCTCTGCATTCCTCCCAATACCGTTGACAGTGAAATCCATCCCAGTAAATTCCAGAGCCTCTTTGATAAACAATCTCCATTAACTGGACTGATGCTCAGCACCAGAGTTGTATTGGCACTCTGCAGTCGTTATTATAGCACCACTGACCCTTATAACGAGGGCTGACATTGTCTTTCGATATGTTGAGTGTGACTGGCTGTAATTTGGCCTGGACAGTAATTCAATATCGCATAAACAGTTCAACATGATATTTCGATGTACAATTTTACACACACAGATGGGTGACGGATTGAAGAAAAAGCCTGAATGTGTGACCCCTACAGTGTGGGGGCTCTGTTGTGTTGTGGGACACATTTTCCTGCCATGGTTTGGGCTCACTTGTCTCCCTCAGAGGGAGGCGTCAGCAAATCAGTGTAGCTATTCTGAGTGATCAGCTTTATCATATGGTGAGACATTTCTATCCCAATAGGAGGGGTCTCTGAACGGAGGGACTGTCTTGGAAGAATAGTGTTCCATCCCTCCAGTAGAGCTCAGAGACTTGTAGCATCTATGACGAGGAGCATTGGATCTGTTCTGGAGGGTGGCGGTGGCCCAACACCTTACTGAGACACTTCACGTTAGATTTTTCTTTAAGCTGCCACTCGTCTACATGTATAGAGTATAAATTTTGGATGATCGTCTTGAGGATATTTTCCCTATCACCCCAGCAGTAACCCCTTCTCCCCCCTAGGTGCTCCCTGTATCTTATGTGCGTTTTAGTACCAGTCCAGCACTTCACACCTCCACCAGAGAGATCCCGTCCGCCATTCCCCTCGGCATGGTACTGACCTTCAGTGTCCACTTTCATGCCAGCTCTGGAGAAGCCCTGCACAGCTCCAACTCTCTCCTCACTTTCTCCACCAACAGGTCACTTACACTCCATGCACCTAACACTATTCACATTTAAACCACTTTTTTAGTTTTCTGTTCTTTTAAGGGGAATTGTGAAGAGGAAAAATCAAGCCGCTATTTGACGAGAGAAGCCTCCAGGTCTAGATGGTTATTAGGATGGAGAAATGAAGGAAATAATGTTTTGTTGGCTTTTTCAAAGCCGCAAGGTCACTAATAGCTTTGCTGTTCTGAAAATTATGCACATCGTACCAAGGTCTCTCTCAAGAGCTTTGCATTGTGCAATATTTTGGCCCCTAACAAACAAATTACTTGTGCCGTTTCAAATCCTGGTAAACTGGTAATGCTCAAACCATTGTAAGACCTCTACTGAACAAATAGAGAACTGGATTCAGTCTGACGATCAGATGAAATAAATTTGTTCAGTAAAGCCATTTTAAAGGTTTGATTTGAACGGTAGTCTTTCTATGCTGTTGACCCAGCACAAGAGATTATTTCAAGGAGGGAACCATATTTCACAAACATAAACACCACTGCAGTGCATCATAGAGTTTCTAAAAATGTCACGGGGCATTTGGCTCCATGCTGTTTAGCCCACACGTGTAAAATATCTGTACTGTAATTTCTCGAGTGGAGGTCAAGGCAGGGTTCAGTGCTAGCATGTGCTCGGGAGTTCACCATATTCATTTGGCGGGCCGTTTCCTCTTCCTAATTTCAGATGGAATAGTTTCCACCCGAGTGAGTTAAATTAATGGGAGAATGTCAGGCAGGGAGGAGCTTTGGTGCACTCCCAATGAGGGACTCCCCTCAGCCACCTGTGCAATAAATGGATTCTATTACCTTGAACTCTTGATGCTGACAGTCAATTTTGGTGGGAAAGTGCCCAGATCAGTGCAGTGAAGGGCTGATGGTCAGAAGGACTAAGACGTCTGCCCATGACTAAACCCTGCAGTGTCCCTAAGGAGCCAATTTGAATTTTAACAATGCTGAGGAGGGAGCAATTTGACCCTGTCTGTTTGTAATGGCAGGAGTAGCCAAAATTGATGCCAAGCCAGTAGACTAATACATCCACGCACACCTGGGAATTTGCTCCGTGACTTGAGCCGTGTTTACAGTTGTCTTTTATGATTAGATGTGGCATATTGGAATTCAACTTTATTTGCATTAGTGTCCACATTTCACACCTCAGTGCAAAGTGCCTGTTAGTAATCAGATTTAATCTCACTGCGTAATGAGAACATATTGAGGAATCAGAACCAGTATATTAGCCATGTGGGTTTTCACATACATGGAATGAACTTGGGTTTCATGGCTCTCACAGTTTCTTCACATAAAATGACACTTGGGGCAAGGAGGAGCCTCTTTTTTACAGCGTATGAACAATTATCATCGTTTGAATATAATTGTTTATCATTACTTCACTGCTAAGTTAGTAAAAAGTAGAATTTTATTTCTATAGCCCTTTAAAAAAGCACAGTTTCAAAATTGCTTTACATACAATAATGAAAACAAGAGTAAATGACATGAATTCAATGCATATTAAACAGGACGTAGGAACAGACCGAGCTGAAAACCAACCGCCACAGGTCTATAATGAGGCTTCCCTTAAAAGATGAGTTTTTAGAACCTGCTTAAAACGGTCCAAAGATGGATTTGGGAAGATTAAATTACCCAGTGTTGGTGTGCATATATAGAGAAGAAGATTGGTCCAAGGGCAGGCCCTGGGGGACTCCATACAGTGGGGGCAGCAGTAGCTAAGTGGCAGACTGCGCTTTGTGAACTGACAAGCCAGATGTTGCAGGTTCAAACCCAACATGGAGCTTCAGAAAGAGTATCCAGCCTTAATACCCCACATTCCATCTAAGTTCATGTTCATTCCCACAGCATGGGGACTAATCGTGACATGTAAAAATGGACCTCTCTTATCATTGCTTTACTTGGTATGTGCTGAGAGAGGAGATTGACTTTGACATTTATCCTTATCTTTTCAATTGGCCCGCATTCATGGCCCAAAGTTTGGAATAATACCCTCTAGCACACGTCATACTCTCCCCAAGAGCATCTCCATGTTTAGCACTGTTTTTGTAAGAAAAAGTGGTGTCTGTAAAAGAGGTAAAAAAACAGCTTGGTGAAAGAGGGCAGCCTGGTGCGGTTTGGTCCAACAGAGCTGCCCTTGTGGGGTGGCGTGCTCCTTCAATAACTACTGACAGAAAACATACCCAGAGAATTAGATTCAGTCTCCTCCCATCCAGGGATAGTTTCCTGTGTTCTACTCTAACAGGAGGGGAACTTATGGATGCTGTAGGGGAAAATTATGTGAGGCTTACCTCTTAATAAATTAACTAGACTGTGCCCACATGCTGTCAACACTTCACTGAAATCCAATCTTGTTACGAGTAAGGTCACCTCACCATGTGGTTTGGCTTGATTGGTGCATATGGCGAGCCAGATCGGATTTAGGAGTGCACAGACTTGACGGGTAATGCATGATCCAATGATTTTTTTTTTTTAAGTCGCATTGAAGAGACAAAGTGCAGCCACGGCGTAGGTGTTATTGGCTCTTGGTGTTAGCGTTAAATATGCCAATTTCACATCCAAATTAACGTCGTTATGTAGCTGAAGTGTAACTGAGTCTGTATCTCATTTCTCTCAGAGACGACCTGGTGCAGGTGGGCGTGGGGCCTGCTAACAACACTTTGATGGTAAGGACCGTCAACGTGGGCCTAACCCTTCTAGCTGTGTGGGATCATAATCAGATGGGTGTGGCAGACTACCTCCCACTACCGGTCATGCACGCCATCTACCCAGAGGAGGCCCAGCGGTTGGTCGTGGGGGATGTCGTCTGCTTCAGTGCCCATTTCATTAGCCCAGAGGGTGAGTGAAGGAAAAACTTTATTAGTCTCTCTCTCAGAGCAAAGAAATAAAAACTGTGCAGATGATAAAACACCTCCATATATTGAAGGTTTATCAGGTGATTTAGGTAGTTAGAAATCCAAAAAGGTGGCACCCCTATTCAACGGTAATCCTTCCTTTGTGTTGTTTAAAAATCAATTTTATATCACGTTTTATGTTCTACTTGTTTCTTATACGATGAACATGTGGGTTGTTCTGGTACACTTGTCTCTGTTGGTGGTGGCAGAGCACTTAGCATTGTAGCCTCACAGCAACAAGGTCCCGGGATCAAATCCTATCCCAGGTCCTCCCTGTGTGGAGATTGCATGTTCTCCCATGTCTGTATGCATTTCGTCCTGGAGCTTTGGTTTCCCCCATCATCATATAGACATGCACGTTAAGGTTAATACTCCTACTTGATCCCATGAGCAAGCCAATAGGAAAAATAACTGGAGTTGGTCGCTGAGCACTGCAGCTGCTCACTGCTCCTATACAATAGGGTGAATTAAATGTAGAGAACATATTTCATTGTATGTATATACAATGACACATGAAAAAAGCTTCGTCCTCTCCTTGTGTGTAAAGAAAAAAAATGTTATCACCTTTTTTCCCACCTGAATTCCCCGAGTTGCCTACTGCTGGGTCAGTCATTTTGATACCCCTCTAGAAGGTCGACAGGAAGGAGGAAGTCCTGTATGCGAGTCCTCCAAGTCATGTGACGACTAGCCCTCGCTAATTTGCACATCGTGGTCTGGTGGGGAAAGCACAGTGCTTGGCCGTCAGAGGAGAATGAAGCAGAGTACCTTCCCTTCACTTAACCAAGAGGCCTGGACCACCCAGAGGGGGACACTAGTGAACCCAGAATACTTTATCCAACCTAACCCTTATACCCATGTGAGGCTTAGCCAATTATGACCCACTAACTATGGACCTCTGGCCGTGGTTGGATATGGCGCAGCCGGGATTCAAACACCCGACTGCATGACGCAAAGATGCACTGAACATAGGTGTCTTACCCCCCTACATCACCGGAGCCCCTACATTAGTTACCTTAATGATGGAGTATTAAGGGCTGGGTTATGATAGAAAAGAGTACTTTTGTGTTTAAGCTGAGGTTAATCACCTGTTGTAACCTTTCCATCCTTCAGGAGTTCATGGCACCTGGAGCTCTTCGGCCAGCAGGGTGCTTCAGGTGGACCCCAAAACTGGATCGGCTGTGGCCAGAGACTCAGGGACTGTCACCATATACCACGAGATCCCCGGCCTCCTGAAAACATACAGAGAGGTAAGGTGCCCGTGGCCTCCACTCTTTCAGCTCCAGCTCTTGGATGACAAATTGTGTGCTAATGTATTAAGTGTACCCTGAAATTTGTTCTAGTCGCAGCTCTGATGAATGAACAACAGGAAATGAGTTTTGACAATCATAATTACACAAATGGCACACTTTGATATGCTGTCCTGGCTTTGTTCTGTTCTCCTGTATGTGTATCCCATTCGGAAAGCATACATAACGACACAAATAAAATAAACAAGTATTGAGTAGAACAGACTCGTATGTCATCAACCTACAAACGCTCTCTCAGTATGTGACTACCTGCCTAATGCGTATGTTTGTGTGCATTTGTGACCTTCCCATATCCCATCATTGTGATTCTCCTAGATGGAACGTGGAGAAGATTAATTAGCTCCCTCTTGTAGAATGGTACTGTACACTACAGTGTTTTTCTCCCTTCAGCTCCTGTGGCCTGTGTTTATATCTGAATCTTTCTAATTAGCAACAGGTGAATGGATGAGACTCGAGGGTTGAATTGACTTAATTTCAGCTCAGTCGGCAATGCGCTCACAGTGGTAGGCCATCACAGAGATGATGATCTCATTCAGGTGTAAATAGAGACATTGACGGAGGATGTGGTGATGCTGTACGAAACTACTCAAATCAAGGACCAAAACAGACCTTTGTGGTGCAATTCCCATGTAGTAAATGTTTAAAAAAACACTGATCTAAGTGAGGTAGAAGTCATAGGGGACATACAACATATGATGCACACATCAATACAAAACATCCATCCATCCTCAACCACTTGTTCAAAGTCGGGTCACAATTATGCTGGAACCTATCCCAGTGCTCATTGGGTGAAGGTGGAGATCACCCTGGAAATGACGCCATTCCATCACAGGGCTTGAGCAGTTGGGGGTCCAGAGTCTTGCTCAAAGACACTTCAACACGCTTTCTGCAGGGGCCAGGAATTAAACCACCTATCTACTGATTACTAGATAACTTGAAGCCTACCTTGAAAACATATTTTGGACTTTTTTTTCCATTTCTCTGGTTATTTTGTGACTTTTCTATCTCTGCATGTACCCTGCAGGTTGTGATAGAGCCAGCGTCCCAGACAATCGTCATGGCTCAGACGGCACCAGTCAGGAATGATCGGGAGACCAAGGTCCTGCTAACCACCCGGGAAAGAGGAACCAACCTTGTAGGTACTGAACCAGCTCAGTTCTTAATGACACCACACGTAAATCTCTGCTCTCATTTACAATAAGATCCAGTCGAACACTCTATGGAGAAAAAAAAAAGGAATCATTAATATTTATGGCATTTCCATTTTGATTTAATGAAGATCCATGCTGGCAGGTGACAAGGAGATAATGAGGTATGGTCTCATGTGCGTTTCATCCCGCAGGATCATGCTCCTCTGCCCAGACTGACGCCATTACCCAGCTGCACCCGGAGACCTCTATCAGCTGTCATCTCAGCTTCACTAGTGATGCTATCGACTTCTCTGCTCAAGACGTCTTTAGCATACACACGAGCTTCGATCCCAGCACTGGTAAGACTCTCCAGAGTCAGCAATCATTGTTCACGGCCGTGGAGACAAAGGTTCAGGCTCCATTATCTTTCCGAGTCAAATATAAATGGTAAATGGGCTCGTTTTTATACAACGTTTTTCTAGTCTAGCGACCACTTAAAGCACTTTACAAGACAGCCTCACTTTATCGATTAAGGTGGTGGGATCAAACCTGCAACACTTGACTTAAAGGTAATCTACCACTGAGCTACTGTAGCCCCGATATAATTTATTACAATTTAAGTTTCTATAACTAAAAAGTAAAAATATTGTCCAGCCTGCAATGATGAAATCTTCCATCTGAATTATCTGCTCTGACTGAAAACAATAAGGATCTTCAATTCAAGAGCCAAAAAGTAAAGCAGAAACGACTTCACTCCTTAAATCCTCAGCACTCATAATCATAATATCCAACTAGGCAATCGGGATTAACATCTTGCTCATAATCATGCATCCCAACAGAGGCATGGACACGGGGACTGTTTGCATTGATTTAGCGAAGCTTTCTACCACCTGGGTAACAGGATTAGTATATGGTCTTATGTTTGCTATTAGGTGCTGAATCGAGAGCTGGAGATGTTCCTTGGATAATCTCAAATATCCTTTTGAGCACCACTCTCTCTCCTTCCGTTCCTGCCTCACGTGTGTATGATGGGTTTAACATTCCCATTGTTAGTTACCCATTAGAAGCATTCAATAGTACCCCAGTGAAAGGGCAGCAATATTTGTTCGCATGCCCTCCATCAGGGGCAAGGAGAAATACTGTTTATGGGGGCATGATCAATACCTGCAGTGCCTATAGAATGAATTAAGCATGTGCAATAAAAATTGGCTGGGTGATGCATTGAGCCGAGCAAGAATTTGATGGTGGTGATGTAATTGCGTCTGGGAAGCTGGGCTTTAACTCGGTTGTTTGCTCATCTCGGAAGGGAAACCTCTGGAGTGCTTTATTTCCCCTCTGAAGAGTCCCACTGAGATTCTAATGGGTGTGTGCGACTGTGAAATGACAAGGGCCCTGCCTGCAAACCTGGGGCTATATAGTGCCAGTGTATGTATGAGTGGGGTATGCTTATTGATGGTGTATTTTTATTAGGAAATTGACTTGGTACCTTTTGCACTCCCAGTAGCTCTAAAGCCCAACCTGACTGGTTGATCATTTTCACATGTGCTCATCCGGAAACAAGAGCTCTTCACTTAGACATCAGTAACAATCAGTAACGTTTACCTGCTTCCTCCCTCTCGCCACAGGCTTCTACATGTGTTCCATGACCCTAAAGTCCATGAGTGACCAGCAGACCCGCATGCTGAGTATGACCATGACCACCCTATTGGTGAAGGCAGCTGTAGAGGGCAGCACGTTCTCCGGGAAGCAGGTCACCACCACGCTGACCATAGAGCCAGGTCTCTATTCTGATCAGACGGAGCTTATGCTCTCCAACCTGCACCCTTTGACGGAGCTCACCGTCTATGGCCCCACTGCAGCTCTGTCCAACATGGAGGTAAGTCAGTGGACTGGTGTGTGTGTGTGAAAATATGAAGTGTTACCTGATTAAATGTTTCTTTAAAATGAGGAATTAATAAAGACTGCCATTGTTGGGTTGACCATGTGCTTTCTGCTATTTTCAAATTTGCGGACGTTCCCTTGTGGAACTAATAAAGTCATATCTTATCATAACCAAACTAGACCAGCATAGATTTTCCTCTTAAGGGGACTATGTGATGCAGTCTTTTTTTATCTACTGAATTTATCACCAGGGCAATCAGTTTCAGCATCCCAGAGAAATACCAACAGGTTTGCAGGGGCAACCATGTATTCAAAATTCAGGACCTCTCTAAACTTGCTTCCCCCCCCGCCGTTTCACAATTGTGTGATTTATTCTTCTGAGCAGTTGATGAATTTATTTCTCGAACCTCGGTAGACCGGTGGTTTGATCCACAGCTCCCTCAAATAGCATGTTGAAGTGTCCCCAAGTAAGATGCAGAATAATGAATAATAATGAATGAATAATGTCATAAAAACAATATAGGAAATACAGATACAGTGCCCACCTTACATGTCTAGTTGATGCATTATAGCAAAAAATTAATTTAAATGTAACTCATAAATATATGGGTTTATTCTTATCCGATTGGTCATCAATCATCCGAAGTTATTAATGACTGTCAGCTGCAAACTCACAATCATAGCTGACATAATTCAAAGAGGAAAACGTGCTCATTTCATATCGCATTATGGATATTACGTGGTTCTCAATGCAGCCATTGACACCACCTTTTTCCCTCCTCATCAGGTAGTGTCGTCTTCTCCCAGCATTACTGTCCTGGAAAAGGAGACGTACCACGGCTTCCCCAGTTTCTCAAAGTACACAGTCAGTGCTATAGACCTCCAGGGAGCAGCCTCTGCTTATATTTCCGTCAGCAGCTCTTCTTCTGGCCAGACCCTCCTCATCCCGGTCAATCTCATTCACGTTGCTGACCCCAGCTCTGGCATGCAAGGTCAGTGGCCCTCATGACTTTCCACTGTCCCATTTATGTGTTTAGATATTTGAGAACTACTTGTAGAAGGTGAAAATTGATTTCGTCATAGATTGAGAATTGAAGTATGCGATGCATAGCTCCTTGAGAAGGAAGCTCGAATTTTGGGCCCAAGTTGGAGCAATTCTGTTGTAAGTTGGACATGGGGGGCACTGATGAGACGGTAGATTTTGAGGTGGGGGTCTATCACTCCATTTATTATCAACACGGTGGATCTCATTTAAGCCATGTGGATTTCACTGCAGGCGTAGCAAGCCATCATTAAGTCTCATTGCTTTACTTGACACTTGAATGGTGTTTGCTGCAGGCTTGTGGAGCACCCAACAGGTCTCAACAAGCTGTTATCTCATCCGCCTCGCCCTCTCTCTCTGCAGCTGCTGCTCCAGTTGTTGGCGTGGAGGGGGGCCACTCCCTGCAGAACCTCATAGACTCCTATCAGATGATGTTCTTCACCTTGTTTGCTTTGTTGGCGGGCACAGCCATTATCATCATTGGTGGGTCACCTCCTCCCTTAAGTAGTGCTACGGATTGGGAGGTTTCATGGGGGCCATGTCAGGGGGCAACACATCACTCACATAATACACCTTTATACGGGTTTCACGTTCTGCGGAATTATTGTGGATTCTGCTGTTTTATATGCTTGGTTTAAAGGGTGGCAGAGCTCAGGAGGTAGGGTTGTCTTCTAGTTAGAAGATTTATGCTTTGAGCCCTGGTTCCTTCAGAAAGTGGACATTCTAAGTGTTCTTGAGCAAGACCCCGAACCCTTAATCGCTCAGAATAACAGAGGAAAATTTGCCTGTTGACTAAATCTGGCGTTTTCACATTGTAAATGTTCATTAATATGCAGTGTCCCTGTAAAGGAGCTCATTATTGTTATGTTTTCAATTTGACGTTTGCATTTTTCTAGTCTGCCACGCCATCTTCTCTCCAAGAGACGAAGCTCCTCTCCACCCCGTCTTCATACAGAGGACATCCCCCTCTACAGGTGTGTTGCCGTCGTCATAAACATCAGCTCCTTGGATGCCCTTATGTTTGGATACCGTTACTGAACATCAGTGTCCAAATGGTTACCCCTTTGCTTCATGGTGGTTTGGAATTTACGCGACATTACAGGCAATAAATAATTCATTCATTTATTCATGAAAAAAGTGAATGGTAAACAAACTCATTTTTAGACAGCGCTTGTCTAGTCTAGCGACCACTCGGAGCTCTTTACATCTTACGATTGTGGGGATTAAGCATGGATGCCCTTTCCCTGGCGCCTTATGGTGGGATTGTACACAGTACGCCTGATGTGGGAGACGTTCACTCTACCGCTGAGCCACCGTGGCACCAGAGTAGAGTTGGTCCCACATTCATCCCATGTTCTCAGCTTTTATCTCCTCTAAGTGGTTATCAGAGAAGACGGAAGTGGCCGCTGAGTCCATATCCCTGGAGTGAAGCTTGACTTGTGCTCTATCAATGCCCTAGTCTCCCATCCATTGTGAATGAAACCACTGCCAGCAGTGCGTATCACAAATCGGTCTCAGGTCTCCCTCTGCGTTTGGAGAGCTGCTGGTGTTTTTCTCTACTAATTGGGCTGTTGTCTATGAACTCGTAAATTTAGTATTCCTATGATTGGTGGGCCGCGGTAGTTCATTGGTAACTGACTAGCCGGATGTTTGGGGTTCGAACCCACCACAGGGCGTCAAGAAGGACATCCAGCCTTGAAACTCTGTCTAAGGCTGCGTCCACCCCCACAGCGTGTGGGCTAATGGAGATGCATAAAAATGGACCTCATCATTAATCAGTAATCTTATTTTTGCCATCTTTTTTCATCTGACCTTCCATGAGGATTTTATCCGCTCCTCCTTGAGACGCTGTCCTGACTCGGAGTTCTGTCTGCGTCTTTTCTCTCTTCCAGGTTACGGCCCTCCGGCGTCAAACTCTTTCAACCACACGATGCCCATCGTCAGCCCAAAGGGGAGCCCCAAGATGCGTCTCTTCTCTCCGGATTACAATTCCTGATGAGAGCCCTCTCCCTGTTCTCCGCTCTCCGTGAGTGGAGCGCCATCTAATGTGCCTCTGTCCTTCTAGAGGACTGCTGCAAGATACGACTTCAAAATGGTAGAATTCAAATGTCACCATTCGTTTGTACAGCTGTTGCGGCGAAGACCTGCTACAAGCCTCGGAAGCAGGTTAGCTGGACTACTTTCTTTATAACCTTAGCGTTTGAGAATCAGAATGCTTACTACACCGCCTGAGTTTGTAGAATAATGTTTTTATATATATATATATATAAATTAATCTAGTTCGTGCTGAAACGCTGAAGTTTGTTTTGCATAAGTTGTTTGCTTTCCGGTCATGTATTATTTGATGTTTAAGGTTTGTGTAATTATTCACGCTTGAGGTTGATGTGAAGTTTAAGGAACTCAGGATGAACCATACTTTTGACTGACGGTTGTCTGCCAATGTTAACTTGACTGTATTTCTGTGAAGCGATGTGCACTCGGCAGGTGGCAGCGTAGCCTATATTAGCGTTTGTGAAACCTGTATGACCACTGAAGCCGTCCCCTTCATACACAACATGTCCTCTATACAGTACGTGCACATAATCAGGATCGGAAAAATTGCTGTCCCATTTTATTTATATTCTTCTTTTGGTTGCATTCTCTGATATGCGGTTCAACGGCTGACTTATCGGGGCTGAATCTTGAGCTAGTAGACATGCATCTCTCTTCTCACTCACCAATGTGAAAGTTAAAATGTGAACCACCTCTCAGCCAATGAGAACCCTGCATGCCTCTGAGGCAGTCGGTGAGACCTGGTCTTATTCCTGCAAGGGTTTGATCATCGGTGGTGCTTTTTGCCTGTTCATATCATGGGGCAGCGATTACTGTAGCTACTCTTGAACTAATGCGACAGAAGAGAATGATTTTTGGGTTTTTTTGCGATGAGAGCTATTTTTGTATTGAATGAACACGCGTTGAACTATTTATGTTAGCTAGTGGGGTTCAGTTGTACCAGTGCAGAAGGAGTTTGTGATTCTACTTTTGCGATATCTAATGGTTTTGTATTAAGGCCTAATCATCTTAGCCCAGTGGCTTCCAGTGCTCACTATGATGATGAAAACCGCTGCTCTGCTTGTGTGAACTTTTCTCTTGTTTCCTAATTAAAGTTTTTACTTTTGGTATCCTGACGTGCGTCTTTATCATTGTGATCATATAGAATAGAATTCTTCTATTTACCACATGAACAAGCCTGGTGGAATTTCTCTGCATTTAACCCATCCTATTGTATAGGAACACAGATGCCACACAGCATTTGAGGAGCACTCACGGGTGTGTGTGTTGGTGTGTGTGTGTGTGTATGTGTGTGTGTGTGTGTGTGTGTGTGTGTGGACATATGTCAACTGGATCTTGTAATACTTGCACCCACCTGACCTGTTATGAGAGCCGATCTGCACCACTCGACCTACTAAATATACCTTAACCTGAACCAGCCTGCAAGCCACTAAACTTAGCCCAGACTATAGCAGAGTGAGCGTTGTTACTCTATTCTGCGTTTGGGCTGTTTGCCAAGTATAAATACTCTGATTGCAAAGCATAGCCTGTTATGTCTCAGCCTAATAGTGTCTGGGTCTAAGGCCACTAAATAAAGAGACAGATTGTTCCAAGCACAGTTCTTGATTGTGGAATAGAAGCAAAACAAACAACCCTTAATGAAAGACATGAACATTGTCTTTCTCCGATTCAAATGGCTCTGTGGGCATGAAGCAGCAGTGGCACATATTGCCCAAGCAGGCATTTAGTCATGGAAACACTAAACATGAAATGGACAACACGTATCAAACAAACACAGTACAGCAAATGGACACTACAGCCAGGAATACAGTACAAAACAAACAAACCATCGTTAGATATGATAACTTGTACCAGCTGACTGTTGCTGTCTCTCACTTTACAGCAGGCAGTGATACAGGCTACTGCTGATTTACAGCTCTCTTCCGCCTCCTCTACCAAGACTGGTAGTTTTTCCTCATCCAGTCATTTCAGAAAACCTTTTGTCATTAGTTGGAATGTTTTGAAACCTGTTTCTCTAAAGGTGTCCGTGTTGTTTGCATCCAGTCTGTCTCGGCCTCACTGAGGGTGCAGTGGGAGCACAGCCTTTGATCTCCAGCTAGCCAGGTTTGCCCATGTCTCCCCTGCTCATTATCAAGGCTGCGCTTACTCAGTCTGTATTTTGTCAGAGTTGGTGATCACTCACCATATTCGCATAGGCTGGTGTGGTGTGTTGTCCATTTAGTCAGACAGCATTTTGCTCTTGGATTTGTGTTTGTGTCTCCATCCGTCTCACAATGCTTCTGCAAGTTATTTAGTTATTTATACTCCAAGCACCAAGCCAACCCCAAACTGCAGGCGGTTGGGCCATATATGACCACTAAGGACACAGCAGCTGCACCGAGCAGCCAGCCTGCACCACCCCGTCATGAACAAACGACTGTGTCCTCGTTTAGATTCTTATCGAGCGGTTTCGCAGTAATGCCGTGTATGTGGCGACCTGACCATGTAGAGCAGAGGGAGGTTTGAACAAAGTCCGAGACTGGATTCACTGAAGTCGAGGATGTTTACACACATCTGACTGAGAGAAAAGGGCAGCACACAGCAAGGTTATATGTGGGAGAGCTCGACTAGACTGGGATATGTGGCATTTCCAAAACAACACATGTCCACATTGTGCAGTGGAGCAAGTTCAGAAACATGCAAAGAGCTTTAAGAATCGCTGACGTGCCCTGGAAAGGAAAGCCAATGAAATATATTTATGCATTTAACCCATCTTGTTGTATAGGAGCAGTGGGGAACTGCACTGCTGAGGGACCAGTTACAGGTTCAGTTTCTTGCTCAAGGACACTTCAACAGGCTTCCTGAAGGAGTTCTTTCTTTGTTGTTTCTCTGAGTTTTTACACGTTGCCATTAGTCACCACATTAAGGGACGGACACTACCTAGATGGAGCTTGGAGGATTAAGGCTAGCTCCCATTCCTGACGCGGTTCGGTGGGTTCAAACCTGCAGCTCCTGTCGCATCAGTTCCTGCATACAGAACACGCCTACCACAGAGCTACCACAGCCCAGATGTGGAGATTGCTCATCCCATTGAAAAATGCATTCTAGGAAGCAAATCACATAATTGAACCACGTTCTGTACAATTAAACGATGTTTCAAAGAATTTCAGTGTAACTGTGGATCAAACAAACTTCCTCCATGTGGCATTCGGCTTCATTATCCCCTTCATGTCCTGCAGTGGCTTTCTCACAGACTTGTGTCTGAGTGCCCTGCAGTGAGCTGGTCGACCATCTGTCAATGTGCTCGGCAAGGCACCTTGCACTTTTCCATGGTCACATGCAAACAGAGGGGTCGCAGGGGAGCCGTCCTCTCAGGCTCCCTGTAGACGCGTTAAAGGTCTGACACCGCTGATCAAACATGGCCCCGTCTGTCTGTGACGGTGGTTAGGGCCACTGCGATGCCTCTCAGGCCACACCGGTCATTTGTATGCCCTCGATGGCCTCCCCGTGTACGTTTAAGCACTCCAGTCTGTATGGATGGGTGGGGACTGGAGAGATCACTGCAGAATCTGTGGCACTGAACCAGTCGGCTGTGGAACGTAAAGTGGCTGTGAAGTCTTCACTGCGTCCATTTTTTTAACACAGGAGCCGTGGGTTGCTGCAGTGCCAGGGGAGCAGATGGGGGGTGGTTCAGGGTCTTCCTTAAGGACACTTTAGCACACTTTCTGAAGGAGCAGGGATTCGAACCATCAACCTCTACTTGTTAGATGACCCAGTCTACCTCCTGAGCCATGCTGCCCTTCTGAATTGCATGAATATGCACACTTGCATGTGGACATGGGCCCTGATGGGACCAGGTATGATCCCTAGTAGTGTTCACCCCATGCTCTCATCTCTCCAGGGGGAGGCTGAGCAGATGGAGCCTTTACCTGTGTCTGATCTGCACTAAACCCGGACTGAGTGGAGAGCCAGCTGTGCTGCACGGGCCCACGGCCATCGCAGAGGCTCAAGTCCATATTTCTTTGCCCGAATCCACAGCCTATGTGAAGGAGGCATCTTAACTGTGCTGCGTCTCATAAAGAAACACCACCAACTGATTACTCATCTGCCACGCCCACCGATATGAGGAGGAAGAAGAAGCTTTATTTATCCATCACTGTAACGACATACAACAAAATATGATCCCTGCATCCAACCCATCCTGTCGTATAGGAGCAGTGAGCCGCAGCATCCACAGAGCAGATAGGGCTTCAGTATCTTGCTCAAGGACACTTCAACAGACTTTCCTCTGATTACTGGACAGCCGCCCTACCACCGGAGCTACTATGAGACTCCTATACGTTTGGCTGACTTCTGCCACGATGGGATGGTCAGGCCGTGCGGTTGGGCTGAAATGTGATGATATTGATAATCCAAAATGACTGTTATTAAATTACTATCCTCGCATGAAAGAGCCACACGCCGGCACCAAGACCACCGTGCAGCAGATCTACAGCTCATTAGGACAGTCATCCGCTCTAAGCTGAAATGACACTTGATTTATTCTCCTCATCAGAGCGTGAGCGCTGCAAAACCCAAACCTGTCGAGCTGTCTGGCTGGTAGCCATTGTCATGCCTCCAAGGTGGATGGAGGCCACCACTGTTCCAGATGGCTTTACTATGCTGTCGGTGGAGGGGATCAATGAGGCTGGGAAGTGAACGAGGCCTGACGAGAATAGTAATGCGATTCCCACAGAACGACGAGGGTGACAGTGAGAAGAGTCGCCATCACCTGGACGTCTGAGAAGCACGTGTTTCTGAAGACCGTCACAGATTTCAGCTCAAGAGTCTGCTGATATTAATAACTAACCAATAGATTTTAGATAGGGGAGCATGGATGGACATATTGTGTATTTATAGAACAGAGTCAACCATGCTGTTGTAAGGTTGTGTTAGAAATACACAAAATACATGCAAGTAGTTAAAGCTCTACACTTTATACCTCCAG
>OMLC01036838.1:0-11038 GCA_900302585.1 Regalecus glesne
AGATGGTATGCACTCACACACACACACACACACACACACACACACACACACACACACACACACACACACACACACACACACACACACACACACACACACACACACACACACACACACACACACACACACACACACACACACACGGCTTCTTACCGAGGCAGCTCTGTGGACTCTGTGTGTAGCTGCTTTAATAAGATTATTCTCAACCTAGGGGTCATAAGATCCTGTCCAGGGGTCACCAGATGGTTTTGAGAAAACAACCATGAAACCGTCAAGAGTCACAGTGTACATGAGGCAGAAAACAGGTACACTGTCTCTTTAATCAGACATCCCCACCCTAATAATCAATACATGACCAAAACTGAGGCTGGGTTCATATGAGAGCTGCTCATTGGCTGGACATTCAGTGGTCATGAGGACTATTCACAGAGGACTGGGGAATAGGATCAATCACAACATTGTCACATGATGACACATGGACTCTCAGACCCCCACCTTTGTTCAGGATGGTGGTTTCCTCTTCACATAGATGGTCTTTAAGCCTCCTTTCAGACCACTGAAAGGAGGCTTAAAGAGACTGAAAGTTCTTCTCTGAACTCCCCCCACACCTGCTGCTTTGCCTCTTTCACTACTGAGGCTGTTGTTCTTCAGGCCTGTTGGTACCTTGCAACTGTCTCTGGAGTCTCCCGGGATAACTTTTCCTAGAGGGCCTCCTTCTTCAGTCAGATAGCCTCCCTGACCACTGATGTCCACCAGGGTCTTAGAGGGTTACCACCCCTTGAGACCCCTATGACCTTGAGACCACCGTCACAGACACAGCTTCAGCAATGGAAGCTTTGAACATTGCCCACCCTGGTTCAATGTCCCTAACCTCCACAGGGATGCCAGAGAAGGTCTGCTGGAGGTAGAAGTTGAGGGTCTCCTGGACAGAAGCCTCCTCCAGGCGTCCCCAGTTCACCCACAATATGTTTGGGCTTACTGGGTCTGACCTGAGGCTCCCCTCTCCACCTGACCCAACTCACCCCCAGATCACATGATACAATCACTTTATCAATCACCAATCATTGGCCTTAGGTGCTCTGGGAACATGTACACTTATGAGCATCCTTATGGATGAACATGGTTTGCAGTATGGATAATCCATGTCAATCCCACTCCAACCTATTGTCTTAGTTTTTCCCTATCCTCTGTAAAGTGTCCTTGGGTCTTTGAAAGAAGTTATTGGAATTTAAAGTTATTATCATTATTATTACTAAATGTCAGGTATCGTGTGGGTTTGGTCCCACTGCAGGGCGTCAGGAAAAGGACGTCCGACCTTAATCCCCCCATGCTCAGGTGTGAGAAGGAATTGATTGCAAAGTGCTTCGAGTGGTCACAAGAGTAGAAAAGCATGAAATAAAAATGAGTCCATTTACCATGCAGATGGAACTGCCAAGCAAGAGGAGAAGAGGAAGGCCAAAGAGGAGGATCATGGATGTCCAGAGGGAGGACATGCAGGTGTCTGAGGATAGGAAGAGACAGACATGGATGATCCATTGTAGCAACACCCAACAGGAGCAGCTGAAAGTGGTAGTGGCATTTGATCTAACCTACCCAGAATGAGGCATGTTAGGGGATGATGCTAGCTTGGTTCACTTGTGACTGGTCACAAGGTTTTGGCTTTTGAGTCTATCTTGGACTTTACACCACGCAATATTACTGCAGGTACCAACCGACTTCTGTAATTCCCTCATTTTAAATGCTTGCTTTCTTGTTTGGATATCGATACAAGTCCATCCACTGGGGCATGGCCATAACTGTGGTCAGGGAACATTAGGAAACGATAAGCCCACTGAGACAAATTTGTAATTTATGATGACGGGCTGTACAAAATGAAGTTGACTTGACATCCACTAAGGTTGGTTTTTTTCATTAAAAGTCTCTGTCTTTGGTTGACAAGCTGTCACGTTGATCAGAGAAAGGTTTCCTATTTGGCACTTTGACAGTTTAGAAACTAGTAAATCTGTGAGGAAAAAAACAACTAGCAAGTGGAAAAAAATGTTTCATGTTTAATAAAAACCATAGCATACAAAAACGACACAACACTGTTGTGGCACGAGAAAAGGAACACACGGTGATGCAACTTTAAAAAGTGTCTTTACATATCATACAGGTGACTTGAACATTTGTTAGTCAAAGATTATGGTCAAAGCATACAAAACCAACTCAACGTCAGTCCATTATCCTGACAATCCTTTGTTCAACGTGCTAAACTTTAAGACAGTTGATAGATAAAAACCAACCAAGGGCAGATCTTTGGGCACCGGAGAGCTGGATTAGTGTTTGTTGGCAGAGACCAGGCATTATACCTCAAAGAAGCTCCTTTCATGAACTCTGCTGTTAGTTTCTCCGTTTCCTTCCCTGTGAACATTTTACAAGAACAGTCCTCTACCCTTATGTACGATTGGCTAAGGAAAAGCAACAAAGTCATTCAAAATAAAACAGCACTCTGGTGTGATCTGTGTAACAACTGCTCTATCAGTAAACTCATCTTGGTCTCTGGCAATCTGCTTCTTCCGTTAAAGAAATCACAGGATTAAGCGATAGAAGATCCAAGAGAAGAAGATCATCCAGTGACTTGCCCAGTTCAGCTCAGACCACTTCTGGATGGTGTGGCTGGTCACATAACCCTGTGTATAGAGAACAGAATTTTTAATCTGAATGGACAACAAGAAAAACACACAGACACATTCACAGGGCAAACTGAGCTAAAATGACCAGCAATGGAAAATGAAGAAGTGTGATTTGACCAATTGAAGAGTGATTACGATAGAAATAATGGACGTTATTCTAAAATATGCCCATGACTGTATTCTTAGCCTTCTTCATTTGTTTTCTACCGAGACTGATCATTTAATTATGGTGACGCCTCACCATATTCATAATGCAAATTCATAAAACAGCTTTTGAGGAACAGGTATGAAGTGCCATGTTTTCATTCTCACATTGCCACTACATGACAGCAGGGAGAGAGTTCCAGAGGGTGGAGGCTGTGACTGACGCTGAAAGCTTTGTGGCCGAAGATTCACAGCCTGGACTCAGGGGTGGAGAGCAAACCGGTGTCGGAGGACCACAGGTTCCGAGAGGGGGGAATAGAGCTGGAGGAGATGAGTGAGGTACTGGGGGGCCAAAGCACGGATGATTTATATCTAAGAAGGAGCCTTTTGTAATCAATGTGGGATTTGATAGGAAGCCAATAGAGTTGATTAAGGGTAGGGGTGATGTGCTGCCATGGCCAGGTGCAGGTGTCAACCCTGGCAGCTGGGGGTTATGAGAGCATGAATGAGGGTCTCTGTCACAGAGTTGGGGGGTGATGGCCAGAGTCTGGAGATGTTACTGAGATTTATGAACGCAGATTCGGTGATAGATTTGATGTAAGACTGAAATGATGGGATGGAGTCAAAAATGACCCCCAGACTGCAGCCCTCAGGGAAGGGAGACACGGAGCAGCTACCCATGTCCAGGAGATCTCCAGCCTTACGGAGGAGTGCCTTGAGCTCTGTTATATTGCTAATAAGTTTGAAATATTTAGATGCCATCCATGTTTTCATGGTGTGTAAGCAGTTGACTAAGGACTGGGAGGAAGCTGGGAAGAAGGTTTGATGCTGAGGTAGAGCTGTGTGTCATCAGCATAGGTGAGAAAGCTAAGACCATGCTGTCAGATGATCTGACCAAGCAGGAGCATGTAGATGGTGAAGAGGGGTCCAAGACAGAGTCTTGGGGAACACCTTGGATTGACAAGGGCAGGGATGGAGCTGGAGTCAGTGATGGTGATAAACGGTTTCCTGTTAGATAGATAGAACTGACACCATGAGAAAGCTGTAGTGGTAAGGACAAGGTGTTGAGAAAGATGGTTAAGGAGGATGGTGTGGGAGACTGTATCAAATGATGCAGAGAGGTCCAGGAGGATGAAGATGATTGTGTGGCCTGAATCAAGACAGGTGGAATAGCCACAGCCACAGCTGGGATTCTCCAGCAAATCGGCATGGAAAAAGACCATTGATGAGGGGTCAACAGCCCATTTAGTAAAAGACAAAACCTTATAATCATTAAAATACAAATGAGATGCAGAGGGTCTGGCTGGGGAAAGAGCTATGAAGGTCCATGTTTGTAGTTTTCTATTCCAGTTTTTGATGTGTCTTTTCATCATGACATGGGCCATAATTAATCTGCCCGGAGGTAATTAAGATGAGTTGGAGAAGGTAATCCACAACCCATTCTATCTCATTATAACCTCTTTAAACCCTGGCGATGTATCAAAGCTCCACTGTTCAACTTCTTAAGTTGTTTGGTTTAAATGGGCAGTAACATTTCCATATTGTCATAGTTATTTGACTGATGCTTCTTACCTCCTCTAATGCTTGATTGTCAACATCAGCATCAAACATGGAGCCAAGGTATGCAAGGTGGAAGATGGTCATCAAACCGAAGAGCAGGTTGAGCATTATCACCCAGTGCTCCTAAAGGCAGAAGAAAAACAGTTTTGTAGTTGCTGCGGATCAGAGGGAAGCATACTGAGCTGATTAACCATTGATAGGTGGGTGCTGGTGTTTTAGCAATTTCAGTTGTTATACGTGTGTGATGGGCTGTCTTTGCCAAATTCTCTGGTGTGTAGGTTCTTACCACTTAAAGGCTGTATGTTGCACACATCCTTCTATCTGTGGCTGCCCCTGTTTTCAATATACTAGGATTAAGTCTTCTAGGATACAACCAGTTCAAACTGTTTCATTTCTATAGACTTTACCTCCCCTTCCTGCCACTGAGCCAGACTGTGTATTCTCAACAGGTCTCTGCTGCCACACTTACTTTTAGCCGTTTCCTACTGCCAGTTTCTGCTCTTGTCCTGTGTCTTATTGTGTTGTTACAGTGTTGCTATTTCTGCTCAACTAATTTTACCATTGCAGCAAAACTTCAACGTGTCCAGCGTGTACATGAGAAGGAGCTGTACCTTCTTGTTCTGATGCTTG
This sequence comes from Regalecus glesne, assembly GCA_900302585.1. Lineage (NCBI taxonomy): Eukaryota > Metazoa > Chordata > Actinopteri > Lampriformes > Regalecidae > Regalecus > Regalecus glesne. Next base: position 5,007 of record OMLC01036838.1, read on the forward strand.
CAGCCAGAAGCACATGGTCTGGAGAGGATGCACGCACTGAAGATGGATGCAAGCCTTTTCCTCAGAACTAGAGAGTAAGGGATGAGAATGAACATTATGATGGTGACTTAAAGAGCAACTAAACCCCAGACACAATTAGCAATAGTATCTACAGCCTATAGCCCATGTTCAAGTTTAAAAACATGTCTGGCTGGTCTTGGTACTATGATGTAAGCATAGCCGAATAAGCAAGGCTGCAGCTAATAAAATGGAAATATATACCAAAATCTAATTTAGGTGTACCAGCAGATCCATCAGCATTGACAGAGCAAACACCAACAATACCCAATGTGTCAATGCACACTTTGGTCTTTGGCTCACTTCAACCAACAGATCAAGGATTACATTGTTTGCCTATAACCTTGACGTTTTATTTATTTCAAATATTTTTTCCAAATCAATCATAATTTGGATGCAAAAAATATAATTTGTGGTAACACTAGATCATTTCTGATCGTGAACTGAAACATTATTGAATATGAACTTGAACATTATTGGAATCATCTGGCTTACTCGGCAATCTTGCTACTTGAAATCACCTCCCCTTGAAAATACAAAGCACACCATGACCCACTGGTAAAATAATAGTAACAAACACCATTGCACTGGATTATTTGACAATCATTGGAAAGCCATGTTAGAAATAAAATACAAATAAATAATATCCCTTGAAACAGAAAAAAAATACATTGATGTGCTTTGCATTCTACTGTGTCATCTTTGCAGTGCAAGCAATTAACTACAGTAGCATGAAGACCACACCACATCATTTAGGGAAAGCAGCATATTCCAATTTGTTTTTCCAAAATATTAAAATATGAAGTGAAAAAATGAAATCTACTTTGTGTTTCATGGCACCATCAAAACTTTGTGTATGTATTAGAAAAAATCAAGTATATGAATTGTATTTCAAAAAGTTTGATCATATCTTCTGCATTTTTTATATCCATGAGTTCTGGTAAGCACCATGACCTCCGTTTCCTCTAATACTAAATATGGAATATGAATAGGCGCTCTCCTCTTACAACAACATATTCTCTATACTGGTAAATAATACATGTAAAAGTGTCAAGCTGGTCTTATTTATATTTTATTTAAGTCAAATGTTTTAGACCCTCACATTAGATAAGGAACAACTCCCTTAAAAAACCTTTAACCTAGAAAATATGAAGAAACCTCATGGAAAGCAACAGAGGAGGATCTCTCTCCCAAGATGAATGATGTTGTGTGTACAGAATAAAACCCAATTTACACTGTAAAATACTCAAGAGGATGACAGAATTATAATGGAATTATAAAAGCTATATTAATAATAATGACGACCTCAAATAGAAATCCATACCATGCTCAACATAGGTGATAAACCCCAAAGAAAAGAGAACAGCTCCAAGGTGGAAACTCAGACCCTGAGAAGCACAAAGATGGAGGACTTCATCACAGTGGTGTCAGCTTAACATTTATGAGCAGAGTTTCAACACATCACCAACACATTGCTTATCAAATATTCAGACTGATCCACAACCCTAATGGGACAGGACTGGTTTCTCAAATGACAGCCGTGACATAATTACTAACCAGGGCATCCGTCCTATCATTGACTAATTCAGGTGGGACTGGAACTGCTGTGGTTTCTCTCCAGTACTACAGAGGAGGATGTGGCAAGTTTCCAGATGTGAGTCACACATTGTAAATATCAAAGCCAGTTTACGTTTGGACATTTATAACTGATGCCACCTATGACAATGACCGTCAATGGTCAATTGCAACAATTTGGGGTTTGTATTGAGAACAATGACATTCTAAAGTCACCATGGTGTCTCAACAGCAAAAATAAGACATTAGAAAAGAAAAAGAAACATTCCCCTCATATTCATTTGGAGGGAAGGACAGTTTCAAAATGAAACAAATCAACAGACCACTAGGTTTAGGAGTCGATTTGGGACAGGTTATATAAATGCTGTCCCTGTCTGTATACTTGACTTTAGAAAGTGCAAAGACTGCATTGATCAATTTTAAACTTTGTTATTTTCAGTCATAAAACTTCAAGAATGGAATAAAAACACGGGTCTATTATTGAACCAAAAATGTTTTAAACATTTGAGTCAAATCTTTTCTTGGTAAATTGTCTAACCTTCAGTTTGTATTATATTGCACTGATCAGAAAACCCTTAAGACCATCCTGTGATTTGGGGCTATAGAAGTAAACTTTACTTGACTATTGTTAATCATGTCCGGATGGGCTGTGTCATCATTTTTCCTGAGTAAAAAAAAATCAGTCTTTGGAATATCCAAATTTCTTGGTTGGTTAATTTCACATGAGATTTCAAGACAATTCTTAATCAAACGATATATCTCTCTGACCTACCCACATGCTCCATACATATGAAGCAAATCGCTAAATAAGAACAACCATTATGATGACTGTAATGTCATTTGTCTTTAATATCAATGGGGCATTTATGCTAAATGATGTTCTCTGGAAAAAAGTAACCACCAATAATCACAATATCATCTTACGTGTAGAAGAGCACTTGCTGTATATGTCACGAGGATAGCTGGGAACGTCCCAAGACTCATGGTAGTTTTGAAGACATCTAGAGAATTTAAACAAAAACAGTAAACAGAGAACAAAATGAAATTCAAGTAATATACTAACCTCATGGCAAATTAATCTCCTTACATCAAATGGGTTGCATTCATAAAAGGGTGTGTGGAAGGATTGAGTTTTGTCTCTCTTTGTCCAGTATTCTGTCCAGTTGTGAGCTTTTGAGCGGTCAACAGATGAGAGAAATGCTTTATAAAATGAGTCAATTTCACATCTGCTAAAGATGTTGAGCTAAATGCTTATACCTAGCTTGTATAATCCACTGAGACGAAATGAGAGGTCCATTTTATTTATCACAATTAGTCCTGACATTATGGGGCTGGACACAGACCTATATGAAGCTTGGGTGGTTTGGGTAAGATAGTCTTAACCACCAGATGCCCGATGGGGGCCTTGAACCTGTACCCTCTGGCTTGTCGGTTCTCGCAGTGTGTGTTCAAACCACTGAGCTATCACGGCCCTGCCCATTAATAATAATACTAATAATAATAATAATAATAATAATGATTCTCCTTATTCATACAGCGCTTTTCTAAAACAATGTTAAATAGTGCTTCACAAAAGAAATAAAATCAGATAAGGCAAAAACAAGAATAAGACCAAATGAAAGCTAAAAACAAAAAAAAACTATAAATAGATAAAAACGAGTAAAAACATTCGCAAAGTGTTTCCCAAAGAGAAACTTTCTAAGAAGAGATTTAAAAGAAGTTAAAGACTCGCATCGCCTGAGAATTACATAATCTATTTACATGGCATTGTACATACATACAATCAAATGTGCTCTCTACATTTAACCCATCTTATTGTATAGGAGTAGTGAGGAGCTTCAATGGCAAGGGACCAACTCAATTTCTTTTTCCTATTGCCTTGGTTGGGGTGAGCACAGGAGTATCAACCCATCAGGTATGGTTTCAATAGGAAAAGAGTTCCATAGTGTGGGGCTCTGACAACAACAGCCTGATCACCTTTAGTGAAAAACCATGACCTGGGAATAACCAGCAGGGCTCCATCTGCGGATCTTAATGGCTGTGAAGGCGTGTATACCAGGTCAATAAATCAGAGCTATATGTAGGAGCAAGACCGGTTGAAGCCTGGAAAGCGATCAATAGACTGACATTTAAACAGAGGCAAAAAACCCGAACAACAACCAGTGAACTGCTATCACATCTCATATTCGAATGCTTACCATGCATTCCCAAAGTGCACTACTGGGGAGTCTGACCAGGCTGTGCTACTCCATACCCCAAAATACAGACAAGAGCTTAAATCAATCAAGAGAACAAGCACATCTGTCAGATCCTGATCGATGGATGCCATTGAAATGCTTTGAGAGTGCCTTGAATGCACTAATTAGAATACATTTAGTGCAGCTTGCAACTCCCCTCAATGAACTCACTGACACAGTGACCTCATACATCAAGTTCTGTGAGGAGTTCTGCATCCCTCCCAAAACAGTGACATTGTATAGCAATAAAAAACCCGCGGCTCAATAGTTAAGTGACTCCACCCGGCCTCAGAACTGAAGAAGCCATCCAGATGAATGGTAAAACACTTTCAATCTGAAAACTACCAGTGATATGATTCAAATCTCTCCCAGACATTTTGCTCCCTCAGTGACAAAACGAGTCTACACAGACATCAAGAGTTTATCTGTAAAAAGCCAACATATTCTTCAATATGCAGCTGAGTGTAGTTAGTCATTCAGTTTTGTTAGTTGTGAGGGTACATCTAAATATTGTACGACAAAGTTGTTGTTTCTTTTATTCAGATGTCACCTACAGGTAAAGAGACTGGCAACCTAAACAGTTGCTTACATGTGTTAAGCCAGCGAGACATGGGAATGTTCCAGGAGGTCACCACAAGCACCATGGACCGAGGCATCTCCACGTTAAGGGGCTTCACCACTGTCATATCCCTACAGGAGCAAACACACATACAACAGGAAATAATATGAGATTGCATCATAATCAGTGGTCATTATTAATGCTACCTCACAGTGCTAAACCTTTATCAATCATCAAGCATAGATAAACATCACCTTATGATATGAGCCCCGTCTCCATCCAACATAGTTGAAATCTAACATTCATCGTGACTAAAATTTGGAATTCAGACATTCCGTATGTGAAAAGTGGACCTGACCAATTCAAGATTTACTGATATGATACTGATTTTTAAGCTTTATTTATTTGTCAGTGTACATACATACAATGACGTTTGTTCTGTTTTTAACCTAGTGGTTCTGAACCAGTGGTACACAAGCGATCTACAGGTGGTATGCGAGAAGATTGACAAATAGCACACACACACACACAAACAGGATTTGTATTCCGGCCGTTTTTCCCCGCTAGCGGGGGTTGACCGGTCCATGGATTCGTCTCCTCCAAGTCATTGACTCTCCATGAATTTTGTTGTGGAGCGAAGTTTTTATGACCGGATGCCCTTCCAGACGCCAACCCTTTAGTCGCCTCTTACGACACGCAGGGATACGGTGGATGAATTCTGACCCCCATCCACAGAGGGGAAAAGATTCACTAAATCACTTGAACTAAACTCTGTCGTGGGATTGGTCTTATTCATATTTGATTCTTAAACATTACATTGAACAGCGCAAGTCGCCCACTGGGGGGTGAGAGACTCATCACCTGACAGGACTGGGAAATGTCTCCTTCATAGCTTTGGACTCCGATTGTACCTCTGTGCTTCTTCTACTGGACCTCAGTGCAGCCTTTGACACTATTAATTAAAGAATATCAATTGATAGAGTAAATAGTGATTGTGGTTCCAGAGCCAGGTGTCTCTGGCTTAGCCAAGAAAGGGCTAAGACAGAGACACCTGGCTCTGGAAGAAAGCACTGCGTCCATTATAACCATATCACATCGTACTTTTCTGATGTCAAATATAGCCCAGCCCAGGGCTTAGTTCTTGGCCCTTTATACTTTTCCCTTTATATTTAATCACTTTGCCAAATTATAGGTAGTCATGAAATGAATTGTCATCACTGTGTAGGTGATACTCAGCTATATATGCCTATTAAAGCGAATGATCATACTCAGCTGACTAATCTGGAAGCCTGCTTGGTTGCTGTGAAAAATTGGATGTCACTAAAAGTTCTGCTTTTAAATTAAAATCGTATTTTATCTGACCACTATTTAATAACATTCGAATTCCTATTTCCGGACTACAAACCATTAGACAAAAGTGTCTTCACTAGATGTCTATCAGATATTTCTGTAACCAAATTTAAGGAAGCAATTCCATCAGCACTAAGCTCAAATCCAGGTTTCAGTATAACAGAGGACTCTTATGCTAACTTTAGTCCCTCTCAAATTGATTATCTCGTTGATAGTGCCGCAGACTCACTAAGAGTGACACTCGACTGTATTGC
>OMLC01036839.1:0-11707 GCA_900302585.1 Regalecus glesne
TAACATGGCTGAGCACCAGGAACGGGGTTTGCTGGTGGACAGAGATCAGTTGTGTTGTTCAATCTGTCTGGACCTCTTCAAGCAGCCGGTCACGCTTCACTGTGGACACAGTTACTGTCGAGACTGTGTAGAGAGCTATTGGGACACGGAAGAAGAGAAGGGAGTGTACAGCTGTCCTCAGTGCAGACAGAGCTTCAGGCCAAGGCCTGCTCTTGTGAAGAACAACATTCTGGCTCAGGTGAGGCTGATAGGAAGAGAAAAGTCCCATAAGAGGCCCATGAGAAAGTTTTGTGGTGCCGCTGGTGACAGAAGTACTCGTAGACACATTTTTAGTGTCTTGATGCATACCCAATAATCCAGGTATGGAAATCACCAAAAAAAAAAAGATGAATCGGTTCAGCTGGATCAGAAATCTATTCAGAAACGTTTCGTCACTCAAACGGGTGACTTTTTTCAGTCACCTGTTTGAGTGACGAAACGTTTGTGAATACACTTCTGATCCAGTTGAACCGACTAATCTCTTTTTGTGACACATTTGAGTGATTTGTAGCTTTAATTCCTCTAAATTTAATATTGTTACAAATATTGTGAAATTATTGTATCTTCACTACTCTACTCCTCTACTCCGTTTCCTGTATCTTATTTACCACTGAAGTATTTCTCTGTTTTTTTCCTCACTTCACATTAACATCAAGATTTGTAATGATGTTGACGATGACATTCTCTCTATCTTCATCATAATCATAAGTGTTGATCATAGTCGAGGTACATTTGATCACGACCACAGCAGATCATCCCTTTAAGGCAGGATATTCATATTTCAGATTGTGGAGAATCAGAAGACAACAGGGAACCTGCAGGCCTCTCCCTCTGTGGACGTGTCCTACGCTGGTCCAGCAGATGTTGCCTGTGATTTCTGTACAGGGACTCGACCCCACAAAGCTCTTATGACCTGTTCCGTGTGCCGGGCCTCCTACTGCTCCACTCACCTCCAACCTCACTACGCTGTTCCTGTGTTGAAGAAGCACAAGCTGGTCACTGCTACAGCCCCACTTGGGGAGAAGATGTGCTACAGTCATCACAAGCGGATGGAGGTCTACTGTCGTACAGACCACCAGTGTATCTGCTATGTGTGCACCAGGGATGATCATAAGGGCCATAATACAGTGTCTGCTGCAGCGGAGAGGGCTGAGATACAGGTAGGACCACCACCACCACTTGTTGAGCAACAGCAGACCAGCAGGCCTGTGAGGTGACATGCAGAATAGGATCAGTTTGTATGTGGAAAAACTTCAGTTTCTTAACATAGAGTATTCTGCATGTCAAATAGTCGTGTGTCCCTCGAGTATCTTAAAACTTACTGACTGACACGGAAGCAATTTCCTCTTTCTGGTCCCCTTTACCCAGCTGCAATGTTTTTTGGTGTTGTCCTCTAGAGACGGCTGGATGTTGGTCGTCATAGGACCCAGCAGAGAGTCCAGGAGAGAGAGAAGGAGATGACGAAGCTGAGAGAGAATGTGGAGCAACTGAAGGTGAGGAACTGTGGACTGAGCTGCTGTCTGTCTGGTGAACTGACAAATGAACCCCGTTTGCCTCTCTCCGAACAAGCTTTGGCAGAGATGATCGAACAAATGCAATGCGTTCTATGAGGCGAGTCCCGATTTTAACAAAATGCTCGCACAAAGTGTTTTACCACATGATTTTCATTTTCACCTCTCTTAGCCTTTTTGGTGGGTCTGTCTTAATTACATCGTTTGAGTTTATTTACTTTGGAATTTATCACCTCGATTTTCCAAAAGTTTAATACAAATGCATTGGAGTTGCATCTTAGGGAAAAGAAAGGTCTAGAGGAGGGTGTCAAGAAATGTCGAGCTCTGTGTCAGAGGTTTGATCCCGCCATCAGATGTCGGGCTCCATTTTGACTTGTGTCCACTTCTGCAACATGTGTCTTTCTACTGACAGAGCTATGCTCAGACTGCAGTGGAGGACAGTGAGAGGATCTTCACTGAGCTGATGGCCTCCATTGAGAGGAGGCGACAAGAGGTCCAGGAGCTCATCAGAGCCCGGGAGAAGACTGCAGTCGGTCAGGTTGAAGAGCTTCTCCTGCAGCTGGAGGATGAAATAGAAAAGTTGAGGAGGAGCAGTGCTGATCTGGAGCAGCTCTCACACACTGACGACCACATCCATTTCATTCAGGTGCCACACTTTCTCTTCTTCAGTGTGTGTGTGGAAACAGTACCACTCGGACAAGCTCATCTTAAGTTGTCTATGACTTTCATCTCTTATGACAGTCTTTCAGCTACACTGGTGTTGGTCATCTTGTCCCTGCTCTGGTATTTGTTCTCTTTTGGTCCTCCTTGGCTCTGTCTCTATTTCTGTCTCTCTCACCCTAGACTTTCCAGTCTCTCGCCCTTCTGGATGGTTGTCTGAAATCACCCAGCATTGTTGTCCCTCCTCTGAGTCAATTCAGAGATGTGACTGATGCTGTGTCTGACCTCCGAGACCAACTAGACTACATCGTGAGAGACTCCTGGCCTAGGATCTCATCCACAGGTAGCTGAACGGAACACGGAGTCTAGAGAAGACCATACAATCCACCATCCCTGGACACATTCAGTTTCATCTAGTTCATAAATGTGCTGTGTTGGTTCTCCTTCTCTTCACAGTGTCTGCTGTAGATGCCTTACCTGCACCAGAACCAAAGACCAGAGAAGACTGTTTACTTTGTAAGTCAAATACGGAAGCTTAAAAATACTCCAAATGTTAAGTAATTGGCAATCGGTTGACATCAATGCTTCTTCTTTCATGTCAGATTGCCGTCCTGTCACACTGGATGTGAACTCTGCTGGCCAACGCCTCGTCCTGTCGGAGGGGAACAGGAAGCTGACATATATACAGAGACACATGGACTATCGTGCTCACTCAGACAGGTTTACTATCAATGGCCAAGTGCTGTGTAAGGAGGGCTTATCTGGACGCTGTTATTGGGAGGTGACTTTTAGTGGTGGTGTTCGTATAGCGATGTCATACAAAGACATCAAGAGATCAAAAGCCGAGTCACGATTCGGTAATAATGACAAGTCCTGGGGTTTACACTGCTGGGAAGGTGGATACTGGTTCGTACACAAAGGTGTAGAAACCGAGGTGTCAGATTCTCTCTCCTCCAGAGTAGGAGTCTATCTGGATCACAGGGCCGGTGTTTTGTCTTTCTACAGCATCTCTGACAAAATGACCCTCCTCCACAAAGTCAACACCACTTTTACTCAGCCTCTCTACCCTGGACTTTGTCTGTGGCGGGATGGGGAGTCGGCAGAGCTGATGAAGTGATGGTAGGATGATTTAGACCGTGTTTCATGGTTCTCTCTGCGTTTAAATGTACGACCGTAAATAGTTCAGGTGGTGAAAGGGAGGGAGAAGTGAAGGAGAGCAAACTGCTGATGATCAACATTCACCGTAGCTTTCTCATCCCGCATTCCATTTTTTTTTATCAGGATTTTGCATTTTATCCATTTTGTCAGTAAATAATCTGCAATTATCTATAACATGAGACAAATACACAATAAATGAACATGGAGCGGCATAGCTCTGTGGGTAGAGCGGCTATCTTGCAATCGGAAGGTTATAGGATTGATCCCCGATGCAGCACATAGCATGTTGAGGTGTCCTTGAGCAAGACACTGAACCCCTAACTGCTAAATTGATGTGCGTTGCTCTGGATAAGAGCATCTGCTAAATACCTAGTAATGTAATGATGCAGGGATTCACCGTGTATTTGTTAATTAAATTAGTCGAGTGTGTTTTCAGCATGGCTTCCTGGACTTGTAAAATAAAAGGTAAAGGAAAAGCTTTCCCCAGTCTGTTGTCATCCAAATGGGATAAAATAAAGACATAATGATGACCTAGTCCATTGTGACCCAGAACACTTCCTCCATCATTGGGAATAAGGAGCAGGGACAGGACGTCCTCCTCCATCACTTATAACACCTCCAGTCCGCTGGGGGTCGCCACAGCATATCACCCAACTTGAAGCTGTCTTCAGGTGAGCAAACAATCTGGCTCAACACGTATTTAGATGGTGTATATTGACCTCCGTTTTAGGGAGAGGGAGTTTATTTCTTAATCATGGGTTTTCTCAGGAAAAAATAGAAGAGAGGTGTCTTCATGGATGTTCAATAATCCAGGTAAGGGAATCATAATAAAGGTGAAGCGGTTCATCTGGAGAAGAAGCTTTATAGAGAACTGTTCCCACCCTTATGAGCAATACATGTTCCTGCCACACAACAAAAGGCTGGTGTCATATGCCAGTTGGTCTTTGACTTCACTTCCAGGGGTAATGAGGATTATTCCCCGAGGCCTGGGGCATATTTGGAATAACGGCATTCTAAGATGGAGACAGATGTACTCTCAGGGCTCCCACCTTTGCTCAAGGATGGTTGTTCCCTCTCAACATAAATGGCCTCCAGTCATTTACATTCTTCTTCTAACAGTCATCTACAGGCCAATGGGCAGTCTTTCACAGATGAGGATGTTGACATCCTTGATGGGGAGGAACGCCGGTTTAAAGGGGGTGTTAAAGAGCATTTATGTCAAATGGGAACCAACTTCCTTGAACAGGGATGGGGGCGTGATGGTACATCTGTCGTCATCGAGCTGCGCCGTGATTGCAAATATTCCCCAATCCTCCGTGAACAGTACTCATTACCTCTGAATGTAGGCTGGCATGGGGGACTAGACCGCCACTGAATAGGGGTATTATTGGTCAGGGGGTAGAGTGGTCATCTGGTAATCAGAAGATTGCTGGTTTGATCTGCGATCTTACCGAAAACATGTTGATGTGCCCTTGAGCAAATATGGTGGCTGCCCACTGCTCCTATACGATACGACGGGTCAATGCTGCAGTCATCTCAGACTGAAGATGTCTCCTGTATGAGTTATGGAACATTTCTGTCTAAATTTCTCATCCAGCTGTGCCGATTCATCTTTTTGTGATCCACCATGTGTTCATCGGGCTCTCTGAAAACACCGGACAGATCGATGATTGCCAACACAGACTTTTTTACGTTAGCTCGATAAAACCATAAAATTCACCCAAAACTTTGTTTTAACGTTGGCAACCAAATCGAAAACGAGATACCAAAATTCTAAATATATGCACACTTCTCATGTCAAGTCACTCAATTGCTTGTAGAAACAAATGAAAGTTAGCTCAGAGGCGATTTTTTTCTCGCATTTACGCTCTAAATTTTAATGAATATGCACTTCAATATGAACTGTAAAGGAGATTATTGTTATTATTGTATGTCAAATGCTTGTCAGAAGTGGTGTTCAGTAGTAGTTTACACTCCATGTCAGTAGATGGCAAAAGCGCGCCACAAAGCTATTTTCCATCTGCCAATAATTCTAGAGGAAGAAGAGAACGACTGCAGGGACGAAGAAGAAAAGGGGGCGGGGAAGTTTAGAAAGTTCGCGCGAACCTGAGGACGAAGCGGTACCAGAAGAGACAGCCGAGTTTATTTTATTTACAACGTGTCGCCGACATTATAAGTGAGCAGGTATGTTTTTGTCACAATCCAGGTTGGCTTAGGTGATATATTGAACATGTTGGTCGTCTTGAAACGATCCTGGCGAACAGTGCTAACCTGCTAGTTGAACACTGTTGAATTTGCTAGCTTGTAGTTGGTTTGCATAACTGTATGCTAGCCGGGTTGTCGCCGTAGTCCACATGAATGTCAGTATTTTAGCTCATGCTGGATGACTATTGTGACTCCTAACTTTATCAAACCTAAAGATAGCCGTTTAATTTCTGCGAAAGAATCAACGATATGATGATGCTTCTCACTACTGTGGTTAATGCATATGATGTAGTTTTGGCACTTGTCTGGCGTAATCAAAACAAGTCTTAAGTCCACGAACGTCTAGATCATGAGACGACCATTTACTTAAATGATAAATGAACTTCATTTTTCGTATATAGCATTTTTCTAGTCTAGCAGTTTATTCGTGTTAGGTCTTTACCCGTTCAACCATTTAGACAGACGCTTGCTGAAAAGGTGCATCAAATCAACTGAATAAGAGTTTGTTCAGAAACTTTTCATCCTTCAAACAAGTGACATCTTCAGTCTGAGGTGATAGCATCGCCATCCTTATAAACCATAACTAAAACAGAGCGGCTTCATACGCAAGTTTGGTCACTGACAGCACATTCAGTGGTAATGAGTACTATTCACAGATGATTGGGGAATAATTGCAATCACAGACAGCATTATAGAGCGGTGACAGGTGTACTCTCAGGCCCCTTACCTTTGTTCAAGGGTGGTTGTTCCCTCTTAATATGGATAGTCTTTTTACACCACCTTCCCTTACAAAGCAGCATTCCTCCCTATCAAGGATATGAACATCCTAATCTTTGAAAGAGTGGCCACTCTCCTTAGATGGTTGTAGATTGTACGTGGGTGAGTCCTGGCCTGACGTCTTTGCTCTCTCGTGTTGTGGCATCCTCTTACTGGCAGAAAAAAAGGTGAATTGGTACAACTGGACAAGAAGATGGCCAACTTTGTATCTGCTTGAACTAATTCACCTTTATTTGTGATTCCCTTGAGCATGTATCAGAACATCCTTTGGCTATACTTTGTCTCCACTTTTTCAACTGATTCGGTTGGATCAGTGGTTCTCAACCTATTTTGGTTAATCGATGTACAACCTCATAAATATGACTTTAACCAGATCATATTTATTCAACATTTTTATTTGAAAAATTGAGAACAAACGTGTTTTAAAAAAAGTTTATATTATATATAGTATAATGAGAGGTGCGTTTTACATGTCACGATTAGTCCCCATATAGCGTGGATGTATACGTTTTTAGTTGGAGCTTTGGGGATTAAGGCCAGATGCCCTTCATGATGTGCTGTGGTGGATTTGAACCCACTGTCTCTAGCTCGTCAGTTCCTGAAGCAAACACTCCAACCGCCGAGATACTGCAACATAAAAATAGAATAATTAAGATGTGTACAACTGTAATGGGAAAATAAAAGTTAGCAGAAAATAAAGATAAGAAAGGAATCCCCAAAAAAGTTGAATCGGTTCATCTAGACACATTCAATGAAAAGAACATTTCATCACTCTACAAGACATCCTCCTAAGCTGACTCTAGATATCCCCAACCTTATAAACAAAGTTGCTTAAAGGTAGATGCTGCCAATTTAAAGAAGTAGGAAAATTGTGTATTCTATTAATCAAATTTAATCACGGCACGTAAAATGGACCTCTCACAAGAACCGTGGAAGACTTCACTAACAGACATCACCGTATCAAAAGCTGAAACTTAGGGGGTTTTTTTATCGCTAGAGGGGGAGGTGTCTACGCAACAGCACCGAAGTAGCCATAGCCTTTCAGATGGGTCACACACTAATACCATTTCTTTATAAATTTAGCACAAAGAACAATTCTCACAATTTCACATTCAATGATTTTACATCAAAGTTTTGAAGAACATAAGAATAATGTTATAAACGTGTTATTTACTGCTGCTCCAGTGATCCTATCACTTCATTTGTGATCCATTAGGGTTTAATGATTCTGTCGCCTTATGTGGTTGTGAAGTTGGGTATTGGTTTTCAGTGGATAACTGTTCACATCGGGGGGAGTAGCTGTTTGTCTACATGTTTGCGTCATAATTGCTTAAAAGAACATCCAGGGACTGCAGATAGGAATTAGCTTAAAGCTATAGTTGTATGTGATGCATTGAAGGGTGGCAGTGTAAAAAGAAACACTTTTTGGTCCTTCAAAAATACATTTTTCCTTGTCCACTTTGACCCTTGTCACAGAGAAGCCATGGGTTTGCTTGAGGAATGCCAAGAGCTGTTTGGGACCGCAAACCTCTATGAGGTTATAGGCGTGGATAAATCCGGATCAGAGGCCGATATTCGACGGGGATACTACAAAAGCTCTCTGAAGGTACATCCTGACAGAGCACCTGAGGATCCACAGGCAACCACCAAGTTCCAGGTAAGCCAATTCTCTGGCATATTGTCTGAGGAGCAGACTTAATAGAATAGCTTTTGAGTCAAAATCAACTTTATTTACCAAGAGAGGCCGGGCTCAGTGGGTAGAGGCGATCAGAATGTTGCAGGTTCAAGCCCCACACCGAGCAAGACACTGTTCACGCTGCCCTGTGATGGACTATTGGTGCCTTTCGTCCAATGAGAACCGAGATGGGCTCCGGTTTCCCCGTGACCTGATTTCGGATAAGTGGTTGACGATGGATTGGATGCCCAAGTGTACCTATGCACATGAGGAATTGGACTCCTGTTTACAACAGCTTCTAGCACCACTAGCAACACTGCCAAAATAACCCAGGAGAAATAAATAGAACAACACCAGGATGATGGAGGCAACCACGTATAACAGACATGTAGCTACTGTACAGACTTCACAGAAAGTGGAATCAGTTCATCTGCACACAACCTATATTGAGATAAATGTTTCGTCACTCATCTACTAAATTATGGGTGGTCAGCCTTTTATAACTCCAGGAGCTCCTATGGTTTTATTGCTTGCCTGGCCAAAGGAGAAATGGAAGACCAAAGAAGAGCTTTATGGATGTGTTTAGGGAGGACACGCAGGCGGATGATGGGACAGGAAGACGCCGAGGACAGGAAGCGATGGAGAGGGATGATCCACTGTGGCGCCCCCCCCCTTACAGAAGCAGCTTAAAGTAGCAGTAGTAGCTTCAATGGTTTCAGTGCCTCATTGGACAGGATTTCACCACATTCAACACACTAGTTTCAGCTCGGCATCACCGCCTGCAATTAATGGCTCGACATTTGTTTTCAAGGTCGTATTTCCTCACCACACACTTTGGAGCTTTTGCTGGCGCAGGATTATCTGCTCACTTCACCTCTTCATTTCCGAAACGGATCCATTTTGTGTCACTGCATCTCTGGGGAATGTTAGCTAGCTATCAGTGGCACAACACATATTTGTCTCCACCTGATGACGTGTCACGATATTCAAATAAATGTGTTTAATTTGACCTTTTTTATTTAGGTGAATTATGGAGCACATTTCAATATAAAGATAACTACTGGCTTTGTAAATTACCCCTTTACCTTTGCCTTTAATATAATCTAACCTTTGGGCAGTTCAAGGCCTCCTTGGCCCATTAGATGATGCTCTGATTTCCAAGAAAGCAGATCTAAATGACCTCTTAAGTCCCAATTGACTGCAGCTATCCCACCCGTATAAAGATATCTTGGCATAATTACCAAAAGCAATAATCGTTTTCATAATCAAACTGTGATCATTAATTAGTCCCAATGAACATGTAGACCTTTTACAGGGGATTGAGGAATTGTTGTGATCACAGCATCGTAAGATTGGGACTATGGGAAACCATATATACACGATGAGGGAACAATCATTACTGGCCAAGAGTTCATCTGTGATCATCTTACAATGAATGCTATGATTGCAACCATTCCTCAATCTCCTGTGAATAGTACAGATTGCCATTCTGTATTCTCCATCGAGGTCTGTGTCCATCCCTACACCCTAGGGATTAACCATGGCATGTAAAAAACTGACCTTATTTGGTATGAAGAAGTTGTGCGCATTGTAGACATGTAGGTGAGGAATATTGATCACGGGGGGGACTATTTACAAAGTTGACAAATGTATATAATAATAAATGTCCATTACTGCAGCATGCTGATAAATTGTTCACGAGAGAGATTGCCTGTGTTTTTTTTTTGAGGGTGGTCAGCGTACCATCAAATTCCTTAGATGTGTAAGTCTTCTTGGTTAATGAAGCAGATGAGGATCATTTTGGCTCTGTATTGTCTCTGCCCCAACTAGACCTTGGGAAGGCTGTACGCCGTGCTGAATGACAAAGACCAGAGGGCTGTCTACGACGAGCAAGGCATTGTAGATGAAGAATTGGACTCACTGAAACAAGACCGAAACTGGGACGAATATTGGAGGATTCTCTTTCCAAAGGTTACACACACACACACACACACACACACAGTGGGTTATCAGTTAGGGTGCGTAAACTGATATGGAAGTATTAGTGCTGTTCACTTAATCACGATCACCCGGATCACCCAGAGGGGGTCACTAGTGAACCCAGGATACTTTATCCAACCTAAGCCCTATACCCATGAGGCTTAGCTAATTATGCCCCGCTACCTATGGACCTCCGGCCGTGGTTGGAAACAGCGCAGCCGGGATTCGAACACCCAACTGCACGACACAGAGATGCACTGAATATAGGTGCCTTAACCCCCCTATGCCACCGGAGGCCCCTATATTATTTTCTTGATTTTGGGGTTATTGTCAAGATTTCCACATTTACTCGTGTGTGTGTGTGTGTGTGTGTGTGTGTGTGTGTGTGTGTGTGTACATCTTTTTACAATTAAGGAAACTAGCTAAGAAACAGGTTTGTTGTAAAATTCCAGTTTAGCGATTAGATTCTTCGAATACTTGTGGTTAATGTTGATTAGCAACAATGCTTTAACAGCAACTGTGTTTGATAAGACGCCACTACTTTATGCAGTGTTGCTAAATGGCGCAGTACAATAGAAACTTAGGATAGCTTTGATCCTATTCTATTCCCTCACACACCACCGATATGTTAGAGAAAACCTAGTATTAAATATTCTGAAAATGTTGGTGTTTTACAGGGGATCTGTGGTTGTTCTCTTTATTTTTAAAAACGTTTTTCAGACTTTATTCAACATTGAAGGGGTTTCCTGACTCCCAGGCTCTTTAAAGCCACCATGCATAACTTCAGAATTGTGCTTGAATCTAATTTCCTTTATTTCTGAAATGGTCACCTTCTTTATTTGCAGATATTTACTCTTAGATTAGATCAGAATGTTCAGTAGACACACGGCCAAGGAGCACGGAATTTTTTTTTTTGGGTACAGCATTTTAACTATGCAGCGCCACACACCCATGGGCAGCAGTAAGCACTCCACGTGTTATCAAGAATAATACAGTCACACAACGTCAGAAACGTATCACACACAACAATTAGGTTTAGGGTATCATGTATGCCTGTGTGTGAGGATGGGACTTTAAGGAGGGATTCAGAGTCCAGAGGGGAAATAACACCACTGAAACACGTCATGATATTGAAGGTGCTCTATAAAAACGATCGTAGCTAAGATCACGTTATTCTGGTTTGTGTTTAATAAGGATAATAATAGTGGTTTAAAGCAGCAAGTCAACAGTTGCTAAATGCCTTGGTCTCTTCCCTTCACAGATTACTATGCAAGAGATCATAGACTTTGAGAAAACCTATAAGGGCTCAGAAGAGGAGCGGGCTGACCTAATGAGGACATACACCGAGTGTAAGGGAGACATGACACGGATCATGGAGGCTGCTTTCTGTGTCAGCCAAGATGATGAACCACGCATCAGAGACCTCCTCCAGGTAGACTAGAAGCGGTTCCCCTTGAGCTTTTTGGTTTTTCTCTCGAGAAGTCCATTGGTATTGCAGGGTGATCATGTGTATTGAGTCACGGTTCAGAGTAAGAGGTACTTTTGGGATCAGATCCACTGTTCTCTTCTGTGTGGGTAGGGATTTGACTTCACCGTGTCTTGAAAATTCTAATTATAAAGCTTCACTATTAAGGGTTTACTTGCAAGTCAATCTCCTTGCTGGCACTTTTTGTTTGTGGCAATTGAAAATGGTGGTTAACTC
>OMLC01036840.1:0-10807 GCA_900302585.1 Regalecus glesne
GTTCTTCAAGCCGGTTATGTCTGAAAAGGTAAATGTCTGAACACTAGAGTTTGTGATTCTTGACCCGAACCCTGTCAGGCTCGGCCCAACCGTGTTGGTTCAGACTCAGATTATCTGATTATTCCTGAGGGTATCAAAGAAAGAAAGAAAGAAAGGATTCCCTTATCAGTCCCGCAAGGGGAAATTTGGATTTCTCTGCATTTTTGACCCAACCTATATTGTATAGGAGCAGTGAGCTGCCAACATATGGCGCTCGGGGAGCAGTTAGGGGTTAAGTGTCTTGCTCAAGGACACCTCGACATGCTGTATGCAGGACCAGGGTTTGAACCTGCAACCTTCCGATTGCCAGACGACCGCTCTACCCACTGAGCTATGCCGCCCCAGCATCGGTGTTTGTGAAATGGTTACCGTCTCTTGTTTGTTTCTCCAAAGATGCTCATTTAAATAGAAATGGGGCCATCTTGCATCAAATTTATGCATATTGTCTAATTTATAGACGTGCAAATAGCACTTGAGCACTGAGACACCATTTGCTTGGCAGCACAATTAGGGGATATTTGACCCTTTGTGGGTGCTTAGAGAATGACACCATTTCATTTTCTTTTCTCTTTGCAGGTATAGTGGCCGTAAAAGTCACGTACTCCTATTGTGAATTCACAAGTGTTTTGTCAGAGTGATTATTTGTGTAAAAAATGATCAGTCAGGCTGAGCAACCTTTCTGTTTGTAGGACTGGCCGGTTGTCCGGTTCAGCCAGAAAGTAGATGGTGTAACATGCTGATTGCAATAAATGTTAAGATTCTTAATGCAGTTAAAGTCTATGCCTGTATACTAAATGTATGCTATTATTTTCTGTTTAATTTTGTTAGTAACAACAAAGCCACTTCAGACCCATCCAGAAAGTTTCTGCTGAGCTGCAAAGAGAAGTTGAAGCAAGTAGAGGAGAACCGAAGCTCAGGTATGCCCTCTCTCTACTAACCCTGTTTAGTATCAGCTGGACCTATGGAACTACAACATTCCAGTGGAAAGTGTGTGTGTGTGCGTGCGTGCGTGATCCGCATTGTGGGTTCAATCACAGTGCGGGGTATCTGGCCTTAACCCACCTTGACCGGGTAAATATGAGCTGTGGTGGCTCCGTGGGTAGAGTACATGTCTGGGAGTCAGGTGTTACAGGTTTGTATCCCGCTGCGTAAATGTGAGGCATTCATTGTAAAGCGCTTTGAGTGGTCATTAGATTAGGAAAGTGCTATAAAAGAACAATCCCATTCGTGATATATGGTATTTGTTGTAAAGTGCTTTGTTCATTAGACTAGAAAAATGATATATAAATATAGAGTCCAGTTACCATTAGTCTTAGTATCTGTCTTGTGGCCAATACTCTCCAAATAACTCAAAATATATGATGATTAGCCTTAGTGGCAGATCTATGTCGGGTACCAGAGCCGAGGCGTAGTGTGCCCGGTACAGCTTGGTTTCTGAAAGATCCATGCCTAGTGCCCTTGGTTTGCCATCTTCAGAGTGCTCTGTCACACCAGCAAGGTAAAGACTGAGTCGTCTATCTTATTTTCAATGTTCTACATCGTCTTTTGTAGCCCTTTGTTTTTTTATGTCTTCATTTTTAACTTTTTCATCAACCCATTTATTATCTTGTTCCAAATCCATTATTAGCATAGCTGCTTGTTGTTATCAGTAAAATCTGTCTCCATTTTGGCTTTCAAGATTTTCACCACTGAGAAATTCCATGGTAGATTCTTGCAGAATACTGGTAACGTGATCCATTTCACACATAGCCTTTTCCTCTAATGAGAGACTTGTTTTACATGTCATAATTAGTCCGTAGCCTGCTTTATATGTCACGATTAGTCCCCATATTGAGGGGGTAGACATGGACT
The DNA here is from genome assembly GCA_900302585.1 of Regalecus glesne. NCBI lineage: Eukaryota > Metazoa > Chordata > Actinopteri > Lampriformes > Regalecidae > Regalecus > Regalecus glesne. The sequence continues at coordinate 1,891 of OMLC01036840.1, forward strand.
TACTTACATGGAGCTTGGGAGGGATTGAAGCCGGATGACCTTCGTGAGACTTGTGATGGGTTTAAACCTGCTGCCTCTGGTTTGTCAGTTCCCAAAGCAAGTACTCTGACCACTGAGTTACCACGGCTCCACTTTTTTAGCATTGGATACATCTCAAATTAATTGTCAGTTCCTTGTTTTTAGAAAATTTGAAGGTCAATAAGTTAACATACCAAGAAGTAAAATCAATGAGGTCATTCCTATGGATTGATTCTGAGCTTCAGGCAAGGGTCAGCAATGCACTGTCTTTGGAAAATGTGACCACTTAGTTTCCCTCTTGAATGCGCTTGCCTCCATCAGTTTACATTTTAAAAAAGTATGGATGAAAGGATGAATTCTTGTGACAAGGCTGTGGACATAGCTACACAACCATTTACAGACACTCTCTGTCAAGAAGTGAAAGTTGCATGATACAAGCTGGTAAGGCAAATTAAAATCCCATAGGAACCTTCTAGTGTTGACTATTGTTATTATAGGCATACAATGAAATTATGTTTGGTATATTTTATTGACATTTTTTTAATATTTCTTTTAAATCACCTCTGTTAGTCTCAACTCCTCTCCAGCCATCATCATTTTATGGCAGCCGATCTGTGACTAAAGACTACAGTCAGAGCCATTCTTTCCTAGATAGGTGAGTAATCCACCTTGCTATTCAGACACATTCTGATGGGGAAAACCTAGCAGTTATTAAAAAGGAAAAGATAGGGGAATGGAAGATAGGGGAATCATGAAGTCTTGCCTCATCTGAATTTGGATTGGATCCAAAAGTTATTTGTTTAATGTTAGCAGCATTGTTTAGGAAAGAGTATATCTGTTGTCATTTTCCAATGCTGTGATTGCAATTATTTTCCAAACCTCGATGAATGGCCCAAATGGCCATTGAAACACTAGTTATTGGTCATGCCAATTTGCACATGAAACCAATTGTCTTGATGTATCCTCAATAATCCAGGTAAGGGAACCATAAAAAGGTGTATCAATTTAACTGAATAAGAATATTATTCAGAACTGTTTAATTACTAAAATGGGTGACATCATCAGTCTGAGGTGACTGCATGCATCCCCACCCTTATAAACAATACAGAGAATACCAAACAACCAAGGCTGGTTTCATATGCAAGTTAGCAATTGACTGCAATGAGCACTATCATAGAGGATTGGGGAATAGTTGTAATCACAGCATTGGAAGATTATGACAAATGTACTCCTAGGCCCCAGTTTTATAAGGGTTGGACCGGTCCAATCTTTAGTCAAACCAAGGTGTATACATGAAATTAACAACTCAATCTTAGTAGAATCAAGCCATTAATTTGATTCTTTACAGTGCCATATAATCCCATTGACTCTAAACCCACACCCACGGATCAATAATTCAGGTTTGACTCTCTCCACCCATTGGAACACAAACTATGAGTCATCAGGACTCTGGAGAAATCCCACATTAAAAAGGCCCTAGTTAAGTGTGGCATCACAAAAAGAGGTGAATCAGTTCAATTAGATCAGAAATTTATTCAGATACGTTTCATCACTCAACTAGGTGACTTCTTAAGTCTGAGCTGACTGCAAGCAACCTCCCCCTAATAAACTACATTGATACCACACGACAATAGGCTGGGTTCATATGCAAGTTGGGTAATCAACTGCACATTCAGTGATAATGAGCACCATTCACAAAGGATTGGGGAATCTTTGCAATCACTGTATTGTAAGGCGCCAACAGATCTTCTCTTAGCCCACCACCCCTATTCAAAGATGATCGTCCCCTCTTTACATAAATGGCCCCCTTTCAAACCAGTACTCCTCCCTATCAAGGCTGTGAACATCATCATCATTGAGTAAGAGGGTGGCACAAGACGGAGCCAACACGTCAGGCCAGGACTCGGCAGTCTACACCCATGTACAAGCTAATGACCACTCATTCAAAGATGAGGATGTACACACCCTTTATAGGGAGGAACACTGGTTTGAAAGAGATCATTTATGTAAAGAGTGAATGGCCATCCTTGAATGGGGAGGGGGACAAAGAGCACATATGTCATCATCTTACAATGCTGATTACAACTATCCCCCAGTCAAATTCACCTCTTTTGTGGTATCCCCCAGTCCTCTGTGAAGTACTCATTGCTGCTAAATGTGCAGTCAATGACCATTTGCATATGAAGCCAACCTTTGTTTTTTTCGCATTCCCTGTATTGATTATAAGGGTGAGGATGCTTACATTAATCTCGGACTGAAAATGTCACCTGTTTGAATGAGGAAACATTTCTGAATAAACTTCTTATCTGGTTGAACGGATTAATCTTTATTATGATATGAAACCACTTATTCCGATCATCTAGCAACTGTGCTGGTTTTACGTTACGGGGGATATGTGCAGTCACTTGAGACTGAAGATGTCACTTAAATGAGTGATGAATGTGTCTCTCAATAAAAGTTGTGTCCAGATGAACTGATGCAACTTTCTGTGATTTCCTTTACTGAATTATTGAAAATGGATACATACAAAAAATTCTTGGTTCCAGAACCCAAACTTTCCAAATTGCTTATGTGTGTTTTTGCTCCTACAACCCCAGACCCTCAAGCACAAGCCAAACCCATTCAGCCAAGAGAAGCCTGCTTTTACCGAACCACTCCACACCCTTCAAAAAAGTACGTCCGTCAGTGGACTATGGTGGCTGGAACAAGCACAGGCCGCCCATCTTGGCCCAGTCACAGCCACAACTGCAGGGGTAAGAAAATGCTAAGGGTTTTCAAAGAGGCAGAATATTTGTAAAGCTTTATCTAGTGGACACACGTTAGACAATCCCTTCAATCCCTCCCAATAATGTCATCTGTTTGAGATGTTAAACTAAGTGATGCATCCATTGAGAATAAACATAAACTCACATCCCCCCATACCTTCTGTTGCATCTTTAAAGGAATGGTGTAGCAAAAATTGTGCTTTAAAATGTATTTGTTTCAGAAAAGGTACTTTAAAAATCAGACCCACTGGAAACCGTAATTGACACACCTTATATATTTTACACTTAGATTATTCATTGCATGCCTAAAAACAAGCCATTTTTGAAAGTAGAAACCCATAGAAAAGAACATGTGTGTTTTGGCTACTGGTTTTCTGATGCTTTAAAATTGAGTTTTAGTAAAGTAAGATATATCGGAGACAATGTGAAACATACTGAAAAACTTTTTCATCCTACACTCCTCAGAGTATAAACATAGAAATAATGACTGATGGGTATGGGTATAAAACATTTATACCCATATGTGGGTTGAAACCAAGGTGAGACCTAAGCATCTAACTGGTAGCAGCCAATCAATACCTTTTACACTCTCACATTGTTGACGAGTCCAAAAGAAAAACCAACCCCTTTTGTATGCACAGTACTGGGTTTCTGGTTCTAATCTAGATGGACTCCAACGCTCTGAAATGAAAAGATGACCTAGCCTGACCAATTATTTGGAAATGTTCATCACTGTACATTTTAGCACACTGGGTTTTCAATCAAGTTTTGGCCCATAGCAGAGACACACTTGGTTTGGGTGTTTATGGCACTACACCCTCTGGAGGATCGAGGTGGCTATTCTCTTGTTGGCCTGTTTTTTGTCTGATACTCCTTGGGACATGTTTTTCATCCTATCCTCTAATCTTTGGGTTATGCATCCTACATAGCTCATGCATTTGGTCATTTAAAACAACTGCTGTCTTTCCGAATATGTGTTTCAGAGACTTTATGCAACCTGGTGTTGTAGTTCTATAACAATGAAGGATATCTCGGGAAATTGAACTTGCTGAGTAATGCATTCTTAAACTGGTATACTGGTATTACTGGGTTTACTGATCCACAATCTCTTCATATACATTAAGGTTATGTGGTTTTTTATTTACATAATATACATGCATAATAGTTTTATCGGTTTTAAATACTTTAGAAGGGTGGCATATCTCAGTGGGCAGAGGAGTCATATTGTGATCAAAAGGTTGCAGGTTTGATCTCCACACCTGCAGGGAACTATGTCAAACTGTCCTTGAGCAAAACACTGTTGCCCTAACTGCTCTGTCCTGTGATGGACTATTGACAAATCCAAGGTGTTTCCCCACCTCTCATCCTATATGTGCTGGGATCGGCTTCAGTTCCCTGTGACCTGACTTTGGGTATGTGGTTGATGATTTGATGAAATTTTCTAGAACATACTGAGGAACATTATGGGGGTGACAGGGCTTAATGAGTAGAGTAGTTGTCTGGTGATTAGAAGGTTGGAGGTTCCATCCCAGCTCCTGTGTCGAATTATCCTTGAGCAAGACATGTTTCTTCTAACTTCTCTGCTCTGTGATGGACTGATGACCTGTTCGGGATGCTTCCTCATCTTTCACACAATAACCACTGGTATAGGCTCCAACTCCCCTGCGACCATGCTCAGGATATGCAGCTGGAAAATGAATACATAGATTAATATGTAGGCCCAGTGTTTGGGATGTTTTCTTTGTTTTTTGTTTTTTTTTGATGGACTTAACTGGGTCCTTCTGGTAGCAAGACAGTGATTCAGAATTTACATGAAAAAACAGGGTAATACAACTTGGTGGGTTTTTTTAGCAAATACATTTGATTAATAATTGAATAACAAAAATTTGATATCAGAGTTGAACTTCTGTTCTTCCACATTGAAAGAAGCTAGTTTATGTGGTTTGGGGATCTTGTAAGGAGGCCCTAGGGGCACCTTCTTTTGGAAGAAACCCCAGGGCTGACCCAGGGCATGTTGCAGGGATTATATCATCCAGCTAGCCTGGGGGCACCTGGAGATCCCCAAGGAAGAGTTGAAGGAAGTTACTGGGCAAAAGGTTGTCTGAGCCGATCTGTTTGCCCTAATGCAGCTGTGACCCTAAAGGAGAAGTAGTTGGAAAATGGAAAGATGGATAATCTAACCACATGATTTCTTTGTACGTTAGAAACTGTGTGAAAGGATGCTACCTGATGACTAATTCCTCAATTCTTCCAACTAATTTTGTTATAGATTCTCTAACCTTGGCAACACATGCTACATGAATGCCATCCTGCAGTCTCTCTTCAGCCTCCCATCCTTCTCAAATGACATGCTGAGGCAAAGCATCCCCTGGAAGAAAGTGCCTATCAACGCATTGCTCAGGTACTAAATCCAACATGTCCGTATTTGGATAATAACAGATGTGGAAGATCAGAACAACTGTGTAATCATTTATTTCAGTTATCTATATTAGGCGTGCACTCTAAAAATGCAGTGAAATATTATATTTGTAACTTTTGAATATGGTTCTAGAGATTATTAAGATGTATCATAGAATCTCCACTTTGTCAAGACCTCTATTTAATTATGAAGTTAAGGTCCCCAGTGCCAGAGTGCTCAGGAAACTTACTTCATCTATGACGGCCATTGCAACATTCCAGTGCTTGCAATGTTCCTGTATGTGTGCTACCAGAATTGTTTTGGGTGGGGGCGGCATAGCTCAGTGGGTAGAGCGGTTGCCTGGCAATCGGAACATTGCAGGTTCAATTCCCGGTCCTGCGTACAGCATGTCGAGGTGTCCTTGAGCAAGACACTTAACCCCTAAATGCTCCCCGAGCGCCATATGTTGGCAGCTCACTGCTCCTATACAATAGGTTGGGTCAAAAATGCAGAGAACAAATTTCCCCTTGCGGGACTGATAAGGGAATCATTAAAAAAAAATTTTTTTTGATCGGCCACGTGTCAGATGGCCAAGTCAAGCAGCCCAGCTACCCTGTCTAGGTTTCAACAAACAGATCTGATCCAAGCCAAAATTCAAATTGAGCATTAAGCCATATAATTTGAATAGTCTATTTACAGCATAACTAGTGTTGAAAGACCATAGATATTTAAGAAATTGTATCATCGCAAGCTGATTGCTATGTATACTCCTGCAGGCGTTTTGCCCACTTAATGGTGAAGAAGGATGTGGGTTGTCCAGAGACAAAGAAGGACCTCTTGAGGAAGGTGAAGAATGCCATATCTTCCACAGCAGAGCGTTTCTCTGGATACATGCAGAATGTAAGCATTGTCAGTTTCTTTCCCATTTTCTTTCTTCCAAACAAAAAAGGTCCAAAGTGAAATGGTAAATGGCCTTGTTCTTATATAGCACTTTTCTTGTCTGAAGACCACTCAAAGCGCTTTACAGTGAATGCCTCACATCTCCGCGGCAGGATACGAACCTGCAATGCCTGACTCCCAGGGTCATTGCTCTACCTGCTGAGCCACCGTGGCTCAAAGTGCTTCAGTATTGTTGGACATAGCATGGAAAAACTGCTTTAAAATGTTTTTACTCAACATAGTAATTGAATATGAAGATATGACATGTGTTGTTTTACCATATAAGGTCATACTTTTTTCACTGATGTGCAATATTCCCTGATATTTACATGTTTAAAATTGACAAGAAACTTAGTTCATGAACCTGTAGTCAACCATATGCCATGATGAGCTATGTACAGTATATGCAGGTTTTATTTGCTACCCACATTTCTCTAGGGGGTTTCACTTATGGTAACCTTCAACCAGACAGGGAGAATTGATCATTAGAATCAGCTAGTTTTCGGTAGGAATTAAAACCTGCATTCACATTAGGGCAACACAACATATTGTTTTAGGATCGACATCGTGATATGCGTATGCACAATAGTCATATCGCAGGATGTGCAATGTAAAGGAAGGCAAATATTTATATACCATAATTGTACTACAATTTAAAGGCTCTTGGATACACAGAGGGGCAGCATGGCTCAGTTGGTAGAGTGGTCATCTGGCAATCGGAAAGGTTGAAGGTTCGAGCCCCAGACCTGCAGAGAAGCGTGTCGAAGTGTCCTTGAGCAAGACACTGTTCCCCTAATTGATCTGCCCTGTGATGGACTGGCGACCCTTCAAGGGTGTAATCCCCTTTCGCCCAATGAGAATGGAGATAAGCTCCAGTTCCCCCACGACCCGACTTTGGATAAGCAGTTGACAATGGATGAATGGATGGATGCACTGATGGATGGATACACAGTTTGTTGCGAGAGTGATAGTTTGCTCTGCATGCACAGTGAACCACATATTCACAATCATTCTTGATCAGTTTATCAAACAACCAAATAAGGCTCTGCTAGTTGTCGACCACAATCTGAAAATGAGCGAGGAACAGACACAAAACACAGAGAAGGAAAATTTGGTTGCAAAATGAAAAGCACTATCAGTTGAATGGACTTTTAAAGTTTTACATTCTTTAAGACAGGAATTTTTAGTTCCCTCGCTTTGATTTTGATGCAGTGTAGACTACATATTGGGGAATTTTGGATGGCGTATATTTATGGAGCATTTATTTCGAACCCGGATCTTGATTTACGCTTGTCTGGTGTTGATCCTTTTTTACCTACTGTATGCCAGGCACACATAGACTTCTAAAGCTCTCACGTAGGATGGGCACATATTTACACTCTATTCCCGAGTGCTGTGGTTTCCTCCAACCATCGAAAGGACGTGTGTGATCGGATTAATACTCCTGTCTGTGCCCCTGACCAAGGCAATATGTAAAAGAATTGGAGTTGGTACCTGAGCGTTGTAGCTGCCCATTGCTCCTTTACAATCGGTTGGGTTATATGCTATGAATGAATTTGATTGTATGTATAATATTGAATAAATAACACTTTTTCTACTCTAAAACAAAAATAAAACTCTGTAATTCAGCTTTTTAAAATTTTCTATCCAGATGCACCTCAATCATTAATTATTTCTAAATATAGCTATTAAAGTCATACGATGAAAATTCCGGTAATATTTCATATCATTACATTATAGGCATTTAGCAGACGCTCTTATCCAGAGCGACGTACATTAATCGAGCAGTTAGGGGTTCATTGTCTTTCTCTGGGACACCTTGGTATGCTATATGCGGGACCGAGGATCGATCCTGTAATCTTATGACTGCCAGACGACCGCTCTAGCTACTGAGCTATGCCACCCCATATCATAATATATATTGCAGAACAAATATCTTGAGGTTTTTTTTCTAAGATTATGCAGCCCTAATAAATATGGTTCTCCACGCTTGAGAGTTGAATACAACTACTCTGAAATAACTAACTAAAGTTAAGACTGAATACTTCACTTGTATGAGTGAGGATACATTTCTTTCCAAAAAATGCTGTATCCAGATTAACTGATTCAATTTTATTTTTTTGGTGATTTCCTTACCTGGATTATTGAGCATGCATGAAGACCTGGCTATATCTCTTCATGTTCTTGTGCCCTCAAAGGATGCCCATGAGTTCCTAAGCCAGTGTCTGGACCAATTAAAGGAGGATGTGGAGAAGATAAATAAGAGCTGGAGGAATGAAGCAGTAGCAGCGGCCACCTCAACATCTTCTATAATGTCAGAGGATGGCCCTCTGGGGACAGTGACATCACCGGCAGTCAAGACAGAACCTGGTGATGAGGCTGACACCTCCCGAATCTACACATGTCCGGTTGTGGTCAACATGGAGTTTGAGGTGCAGCACACCATCACTTGCAAAAGGTAAGGACTCCCCCCTCTTTTGACTTGGTTATCTGGGCTAAAAAGAATCCAGTAGCAGGTCTGCATGACAAAATCACAAATACCACCTGAAAAGTTTGTGAAATGATAAGTACGGTTTAAGCTTTTTCTTCAAAACGCAAGAAACTACTGGATGATCATGATCATGATCTAAAATCATGTTAATTGGGAAGTTAAACCAAATCACACCCAGGTATGACCGATTCAAAGCATTGCAGAGACAAGACTAAATTTCATATGATGGATGGATGGATGGGGACTAAATTTCATTGGGAGAAAATTTCTTTTTCAGGGGCCCTTTGTAATCAGTGACAGTACATT
>OMLC01036841.1:0-11729 GCA_900302585.1 Regalecus glesne
TGGGGGCCGTGGGGGCTCAGTGGTAGTGTGCCCCCCTCCAAGTCAGGCATCATTGGTTTGATCTCACTGTGAGGCCTTATGATGGGCATCCAACCTTCCTTAATCCTCCCCAGCCCCACCTAAGTCTGTGTCCACCCCTACAACCTGGGGACGCATGGTGACGTGTACACACGGAGCCGTCTCATTGGCCATCACAAAGAGCGGTGAATCGGTTCAGAAACATTCGGTCACTCAAACAGGAGACGTTCTTCCCCGACTGGAGACGTCTCCTGTTTGGGTGACCGAACGTTTCTGAATCATCTTCTGATCCAGTTGAACCGATTCACCGCTCTTTGTGATTCCCATACCTGGATTATTGAGAATGCATCAAGACACGTCTCATTGGCCGATCAGCGGGAAAACCCTCATGTCATGCCATGTGTGTGTGTGTGTGTGTGTGTGTGTGTGTGCGTGAGAGAGAGAGAGTTGGAGTATTAGGAGAATATGTGCATGGAAATATGTGTAAATCTGTTCACGAGCCTCCGTGCACGTAGGCTATGTGTGACTGCATCATGCTTGGCTTCATCTGTGGGTGTTTACACGTGTTTGTGAAGTGGACTGTACATCCCTGTGGCGGCAGACCCTGCACACATGTGGCCCATGCAGCACCTCAGCACACATGGGCATACTCACAGACTCATGGAGACACATACAAGTGAGATGTGTGCGTGTCTGCTGTGTGGACATTAATTATGTCTGTCTCTCCAACAGGGTCCCACTGCTGAAGATGTGAATGCTGGATTACTATCTGTGCAGCGAGGTTCTGTGATCACGCAGTGTTGCTTCTACCCCACCGCTAAACGCCTTCATACTCCGACCACACTTTGGGATAAGATGTTCTCATGGGGCTTGGCTAGCTCCGGCCCGGGGTTTGACACCCGGCTCAACAACACCCAATAGTGCAGCTGAGCACCTCCATGTTCCTTAAAAAGGCTTCATTGTTTGTGATTGGCTGATTGGAATAACTACTCCGACGCCCTCATCATCTGTCATAGCCTCCCATCTGCTGAGTCTTCTGGCAATTATGGAGCCGCAGTGCAACCCCACTTCCTCTTCTTCCTGCATCAGCTTCCTGTTTATGGCTACTTCCTACTCCTTGCTGCTGCCCTTTATTGATGCTCAGCGAATCCCCACGGACCCACAGGCGGCGCCAGAGTATGCCCACTCCATCCGATTGGACGGGGACATCATCCTGGGCGGGTTATTTCCCATTCACTCCCGAGGGGACCGTGGCACACCTTGTGGGGAGCTGAAGAAGGAGAAGGGGATCCACCGTTTAGAGGCCATGATGTTTGCCATTGACCTGATCAACAAGGACCCTGAGCTGCTCCCCAACATCACTCTGGGCGCCCGCATCTTGGATACCTGTTCGAGGGACACATATGCTCTGGAGCAATCCTTGACCTTTGTGCAGGCCTTGATAGAGAAAGACGGATCAGATGTTCGCTGCGCCAATGGAGACCCGCCCATCTTCGCCAAGCCGGATAAGATCGTGGGCGTGATAGGAGCTGCAGCCAGCTCTGTGTCCATCATGGTGGCCAACATCCTGCGCCTGTTTAAGGTTGGACGTGGCTTTGATCCTGTTCTATTCTATTCTATTCTATTCTATTCTATTCTATTCTATTCTATTCTATTCTATTCTATTCTATTCTATTCTATTCTATTCTATTCTATTCTATTCTATTTGCTTTTGCGCGTCCACGGCGTTCTGCGCGTCCCAGTCATGTGACAACACCTTATCACGCTTGCGCAAAGAAATACAAGATGGCGGAGAGTGTGGAACTGAAGGTAAGGCGCAGCTTGAAATTATTATAAATTTACTTGGTTACCAGGCGTTTGAATGCTCAGTCCTATTTCTGCTTCAGTCATTATTTATGCAGAGTGCCAACATATGATAAAAATATGTACGTTTCAAGAAAGCACAGGAGTTATTTTATTTGAATTCCCTTGCGCAGAAAGCCAGTGCGAGGATGTTTTTGTTGGTATTGAGGACCGCTTTTTCGCTCTAACTGTCCCTTTTCTGCCAGACACTACCCACTAACAAGACAGTCGCAGCTTTCCGTTCTTGTCTTGATTCACAGAGAACTCGTACTTGCCTCTTGTTCTCGCAGCAGGTCGCTGCTTGTCATGTTAATTTTATTAGAATAGTGCTTCAAAGACACCATTATTTTTATGTTGTGGAAGTCGCTAGCATTTTCGCGCGGACAGGCTCCACTGTCAAAAGGGAATTTTACAGATGACAACAGTGCCAATATTAGTTTAAGTTTGATACGTGCTGCCAATGTATTTCGATCAAATTTGACGGATCGGTAACTATTTCACTGACCGCCGGGCAACATTCATCAAGTTCAAGGAAAGCCTCACTTAGATTGTTAGGTATTTGGAGCCGGCGAGAGCTAGGTTAAGAAGTGTAGTCTTGGTTAATGATGCTTGTAGCCTGCACTCTGCCAGTTGACAAGTGCATGAGAGAAACCTAACGATTTCTAAATTCAAACGTTCCTTTGACTGCAGATCGAGTTCCGTTTGACAGCAAAGCAAGGTTTTTAATTTAGTGTTATTCCTCAGATGTCAGACGTGCACCTTGATCACAGACAAAGTTTGCTTGTAGTTATACGTGGTGTATTGCACCCTTAAATTAAGTCTAGATTTTTATGAATCCGGGCTCAGATTATAGATTAGCTAGTTAATCTTCATGTAAGTATAGTTTCATGTTCAGTATGTAGGGGTCCATGCAGTTGTATACGAGTCCGTACAGGTGTCAAGCCAGGAATACCTCAGCACTATTAATGAAACTCTAACGTTGGCATCGTTTGTACTGGTATAAACTATTTGATTATCTAACCATTTTCAATGACGATATATGAAAATCCACCTGGCTCCCTTTTCTCAATACAAACAATCTTTTGTAGCTCTACGCTGCAATCACAGCTAAACACTTGCAGATTTTTGGATGAGCGGTTGCAGATCTTAGTACTTTCTTCTCGGTTGCTCAGGACAATGCTGTGTGCTGAGCACCAGAACACATACTTGGATTATTCTGTTGGACTGGGCAATTTTGACAAAATTGAATGTCACAATGCATTTGACTGAATGCCTTGATATCATTAAGGTGATATTTAGAGAACAGCTATGGGTAAATGGACGTGTTATTATACAGTGCTTTTCTAGTCTAGTGACCATTCTTTAGTTAGATTTACATACAAGAACATTCTGAGACACAAGCATTAGTGTTGTGGATAGAATAACCAAGCAGATAGAGACATTAATTATTAATTTAACTCAAAAACAGTTTAGGCTGATCAATTTAGAAAATGTTATCACTTTACTGAAATAGAGCCTTTAAGAACAGGGAATGAAAACATTATAGTTATATAACAATATCCTAATAACCAAAAGCCCTGAGATATCTGGCCTCATGCCACCATATCTCTATGCATGCTCAATAATCCATGTGAGGAAATCGCATAAAGTTGAATCAGTTCATCTGGACACAACATTTAGTGGGAGAAACATTTCATCACTCATCTCGGACTTCTTCAGTCTCGAGGGACATAGATAATTCACACTAGATTCACATAGATGGCCTCTTTGACTCCCTGTTCAAACTGGCGTTCCCCCCCTATAAAGGATATGCACATCCTCATTCTTGAAAGTTCTGGAGTTATAGGCTGACACATTAGCTCTTCTGTTTTGTGTCATCACCTTTGCCAGCATCTGTTTGCTTTCCTTGATATACAAGCCACAACAATCCTCCTGGTACATAACATGTATACACCGTCAAAGGCCAATGGTCACTCTTTCAAGGATGGGGATGTACAAATCCTTGATATGGAGGAATGCTGGTTTGATCAGGGAGTCAAAGAGGCCACCTATGTGAAGAGGGAATATCCAACCCTGAACAGGGGGGTGCACGCTCTAAGCATACATATGTCACCATCTTACAATGCTGTGATTGCAACTATTCCCCAGTCTTCTGTGAACAGTGCATGGCTATTGAAAGTGTAGATAATCTTTATGCCAATTTCCATATGAAACCAATAATTGGTTTCAGCCTTTATACAACTATGCTGTTTGGAAGGCGTGTGTGTGAGTGTGTGTGTGTGTGTGTGTGGGGCGGGGTTACCTGCAGCTAGTTGAGACTGAAGAAGTCACTTGGATGAGTGGGGAAATGTCTCCCACGAAATGTTGTGTCCTGATGAACTGATTCAACTGATCTCACCATATCACTATTATGTCTATGTTGACCAGCTCTATTGTTTTGTAATGTTAGTTGAAGGATTTATTACTTTATTTTTGACAGTCCTATTGGTAGGAGTTCATTGATGTTTTATTCATATCATAAATCCACATGAAAACATCAAAGAACAACCGCTGACACACTAGTATGATTTTACACACATTACACTAGAAGTAAATCATGACTGAAGCAGTGTGAAGAAATGTGGAGAGGCAATAAAGTTTGCCCAGTTAATGTTCAAGAGTGTTAGTTTACCGTGTTGCATGTGGCAATCCAGCACTGCAACAGATTCATTACATCTAATCATACAAGTCTGCATTTCACAGATGAGCCTGAGAACATATGAGCAACATAACTGTAGCAAGGAATAAGGTGATTTTTATTTTCACAAGTCGTCATTATCAGTGCTGACAGTTTTGAGTTGTATAATTCAGCATTATTGGTTTTTTTGGAGGTTAATAAAATTTGGATTCATAATCATTTTGATTCACTAAGTCTACAGAATGAATGCTTAGCTATCCATTTGCTGTCATTTTCTTAGTCTGGTTATTTCATCCTGAAAATGTCACAGAGGGAACACATCGTGAATTTAGAGCATTACTAAATGTTTCAACTTCAGGCTCGGCCCAAACTAAATCAGCTGCACGTATGCTGCTATCTGCCTGGTTCAAGTGAATGAGCCTGAGTTGGTATTTTGCTAATTCAATAATGCCACTTCAAACTCTGCAATACTCTGGATACATGATTAACCACACAGAGAATTAGCTTGTTGTGTGATGTAAAGATTTATGTCTTTTAAAATGAAGTTGACTCCCATTTTCCATCCCCAATGAGTGGAGCTGCCACGCATCTTTTGATAGTTAGGCTCTGATCCTTTGGCTGTACAGAGAACAGTAAATCTGTGCAGAAAGCTGCTACAGAATACTTGTAACAACTGTCATATTTTTTTGTCTTCCATTGACATCAAGAAATCCTCAGCCTCTGCTTTAATTTAATACCTACCAAATGTAAAAAGCTTTCAGCTAGTGGTGTATTGAGTTAAAATGAAAACCTGCATACATCGTCTAACTCCAGGGCACATGGTTGTCACTGGTTTCAGGTTATTAGCTCGAGTCATGAGAAGTTTGGCACAGGACTCTAATGTCAACTAATGTCCTGAAACACTTTAACTTCAAGAATACGAAAAGCGACCAGGATTTTGCTTTTTAAATGATACACAATCTTAACACTTGACCAGAGCTTCACATTCTAGAGTTAATATCTTCACCAGCTGTTAGAAGAGCAAGTAGTTATCGACTCTCAGTGCTGAGTTACCAGGTAAAGGCTTTTTGTAACAACCGCCCAGCTTGGTTTATAAATGCAGCTAAATGTTCACCATCAAACATTATAGTGGAGTGAGGTTGCCCAAAGTTCATGTGTGCTTACATGGTTAATTGTTTGTGAAAGTGTGTTGGATTCATTGGGGTTGAGAATAGTTAGCCACTGACTGACAGCCGTTTCTGTCAACACGAGCTGTTCGTAAGGCTCAACATTTGTTTGTCTTTTCCTTAGCAGGAGCTTGTTTGTGCTCCAGATCTGAGGTAGTCTGGGAGAGAACAAGAATTGTTGAAATACTCAGAAACACTTTAAACATTGGACTAAGTGTAGGCTCACAGTATGTCACAACCTGTATGTCTTCATTTTCACGTTTTGCTTACGATGGTTTTAGATAAAGGGTATCCCGGGGCTTGTTTATAGAACTTGATACCGAGCATTGCAGTTGTCTCGATCAAAATCTAGGCCTACAGTAACCCTTGGGGGCGGCATAGCTCAGTGGGTAGAGCGGATATCTGGCAATCAGAAGGTTACAGGTTCGATCCCTGGTCACGCAGAAAGCGTGTCGATGTGTCCTTGAGCAAGACACGGAACCCCCTAACTGCTCCCCGAGCGCCATATGTTGCCAGCTCACTGCTCCTATATAATAGGATGGGTTAAAATGGAGAGAAATCTAAATTTCCCTTTGCGGGAGTGATAAGGGAATCCTTTTTTTTGGGGTCTTCTGGCGCTCAGACTGGCTGTGGTTCACATGTTGATTGGTAGAAGCCCTTGTCTACTGCAATTTCTTTTAACCATCCTTTCACTTCTCTGCAGCTGCTGCAGCAGGTACCTGGCAATACAAATAACTGCCTTTGCACTGGTAGCTTATAGGTGGAGACAGTCTATTTGTAGAGCCTGTGGCTAGGTTAATCCCTAATGATACAGGCCCTTCTCGCTCTTCTCTTCCATCCTCTCAGCACCTGCCTATTTCTCTCATTGTCATTGTCATTAACACAGTGGCTGATTTTGAGTTTTAAGAGTGCCTAAAGTCTTCAGAAATCGCTAAATTGGATGATGACTGTTTTCACTATGTGTGTGCTGAGTCTGTGTCTCTGGATGGATTTTTTTGGTATGCATTTTAAGATGAAGCTGGTCATTAAGAGTTTGAATCAAATCCTTCAGACAAACAAAATGCCTGGGCATGTGCAAATCCGTTTGATGAGGGATGTATTTGAATCTGATCAATGGCTGCAGACACCCGAATCTGTAGAGCCTGCTGTAAAAAATGCCCACATTGCTTTGATATTGCATGACTTTTTCCTGGATGGATTCATCAGTTCTTAAGAGTTGTACCTGCTTCAAGAGTTCAGTCTGCAAGCCACAGCAATAGACCTCATTATAGTACAAAGGTGGATTTTCTTACAATTGAGTTGTTTAGCTTATAGCCTTTACCAGAGAGACCTGCAATCATTGATCAGGGGTGGGTTATGGTGTCTCGCTAAAGGACAAATGGCTGAGACAAAGATTCAACCTGAGAATGATCCTATTTTGTGACATTATCTCCTGTCTATGAAACTCCTGTCGAGCTTGTGTATTCTGACATATTCCTCCTATAAAGACAAGCCTGAGAATCTATCTTGGCTGCCATATCAACCAAATTCAATCACAATATTTTTTGGCTGATTAAGGTTTCATGATGGAGTTATAGCCTGCTTCAGAAATAACTGTCAGTGTGAAATCTATTGTGCTCTTTGAAAACAAATGTCTGCCGCCATTAAATTCTAGATGGTTTTCCCGAGATGGAGCTTTTCTTCACTCCTGGGGTGATTTCGAAGGACTGTATTGTTGCCATGGAAACATGTCACAGTTAGGATGGACATGGTGGCAGTTTGGAGCTCAGTCATGCGTCTCTAAATTAAAGAGACAAACGTTTCACCCAGTCATCATCTGGTAGCCGATCTAGAGAGATTGTTTGCAGCACTTTAAACATCAGAATATAAAAAAGCTAATTTTCATGAACAGAAAAAAAAGTCTTATGAATTGCCTATCATTACAGAATACTTCAGTTGCCGCTGTCACGCTTCTAAATTACAACCATTAAGTATTTTTATCAGGTTTTCCATCCGTCTATCTACTCGTAATAGTAGACTAAATACATCATCATGCCACTTTTTTCTCTACCAAAGCTTTGGGCTGAGTTTAGGTAGATTGTTGCAAGATTAAATGTCACAAAATATATTTTTTCTACTAAAAGGCAAAGGGACTTGTTCCTAAATAAGACTTTTCTAGTCTAGCAACCACTAAAAGCGCCTCACATTTACCGAGCTATGCGGATTAAACATGTCTTTCTGTGAGTGCCTGCTTAAAGCCTCGTCATTCATTAGTCATAAGACAGCCTGTATATAGTAAAACTAACCCTGAATATGTAACAGCTGCCACCTTAAAATGAGATGATAATTCACCTTTTAATTTTGCTGCCATATCTTCTCTAATGTTGTAGATGTATTTAGGGCATGTCACAAGGTAAGAATTTTGGTTGTATTTAGCGGGATATTTTGGAGCATCCCATCTCTGACTTTAACTAGACAGGGGTACCTCCAACCTACAGATATAATTTGGTTTAATTACTTTCCAGGAGTAGCAATCAGTTCTACAGCATTCATGATGATTGGTTGATGAATGGAAAAAAGGTAAGATGTTCAAATTCAAAGATACAAACCCTTAAAATGAGCCTTGAGGTACACCAAATACAGTCAAATAAGAAAAGGAAACATCACTTAATCAATTTGGAAACTCTTGTTCCTTGATAGGGATGATGAGAACTGGTCTATAGTAGTCCCAAAGATTTCAACCAGCCTATTCTTGTATATTATGACAGAATAATGAGTGTGCTTAGGAGTGCTTTAGAAACTGTCTTGGTTAGAGAACAATAAGAGGCTGCGAGTAGAAAACAGGTTATCCATAGCCTCGTAAAGCCACTAATTTAGCTTCATTCATTGTTGCCTAGCAAGGCTCACTAGGTATTTGTTGTTGATCAGGGGGTCACCAGTGGGCAGGGGACAAAATGACTTTGCAGGCAATTGGATCAGCCTTTAATTAGTCAGAGCCACAAACCCCATGACATAGAACTGGAGTGCCACATTTCCACTTGTGCTGGTCTGCTTGTAAACACCACTGCCAATAGCAGGTCCGTGTATATAACTAATTATTAAGTCAGTGCATGATTCTTGCCATATTTTTTGATGTCTTTGATTAAAAGCTATTTCAGCGGCAGTAACAGCTACTGACCTCTCTTAGTGCACCCATTATTGTTACTTTAAAACTCCAGTGCTGGTCATTGTCATCATCATCTTAACCTTTTCCCATAGATCGCTGATTGGTTTAGCCTCCAACTGCCAGGCACATCACTAGATGATTCTCAGACACTTATCTTGTTGGGAAATGAACTGAGCTGGGCTCTCGAGGCTTGAGCTGGCTTCATGAGATTAGGTTATCTGTAGTTCCTTGAACATCTGATAAATGATTAATTGAGGATGGTTTTGCAAACTAGCCTTAAGAATAAAATTGGACTGGCACCGATATTGTGTCAATCCAATGCAACCTGTTTTGCTCTTAGAAAAACATTCAAATTAAAAGTGCTTCTTATCTATATGAGAACAAGTCCAAGTCCATCTCTGACAACCTGGAGGCGCTTTGACTTTTATATTTAAATAAACAGGGTACATATTTTTATTGGCAATATTAAATGTAAAAAAGTGCATAAAGTGCAAATCAAATCAATGCCCTATATGAACTATCTCTTCCTTTATGCTGGGGATCTAGACAGGGTATTTATGTCAATTCATATTCAAGTTCACTGTATGATATTTCATATATTTTGGAACTACTTTGCTGCTGAAGTGTGTGCAGGAGGGGACATTATAACACAGTTATTTTTTTCATCGGGATGAAATCCAGAATCATTAACCACCGAATATGGCTACTTATCTTTGGCTATGAACACTCCCACTTTTTTCATTATTATTATTGTTAATTATTGCTCTAGTTATTATTTTCATCATCATTATCATCAACTATTTATGTATTTATGTCTTCATTTATTTACTTATTTATTTATTTTTGATAGGTTGCAAATGGGTTTTGGATGGCAGCAGCCAGAGATTTTGTTTTCACTAACATGTGGATTCTCCTTGCTCCACCTGCAAGGGACATGGCTGGGTGGTGGCGATGTAAAGGAGACGTGTGTAGAAGTGTTTCTACTCGAGTAGCTGAAAGTGGCATAGCGATGCTTGCAGACCTTACTTTGTTTATGCTCCTCTCCATCATCATGTTGAACACTGAATCCAAAATGTTCTCTCAGCGGATTTGAGAGACAGCGGTTGCTCTCTGGATTTGCTTCTCTGTTTCTCGCTAGCGCTCACCATTGTCACATTGGAGCTGAGAGAACATTTGTTCGTAAGTTCCCTTATCTTCTCCAGCCCATGTTGATATACAGAGCAGTGATAGGCTCCCGAGATGTTCTGTGGATCTGATTGTACAATATTTGTGTTTTCTGTAGTGCACTAAGCAAGTTTACTGTGGTTCATATGTACATATTGACCCGTAGGCAGCATACCAAATCGTTCAGCAGATATAATGTGAAATGTTGCATTCCTAGTGGCTCCTGTTATTGGATTAGAGTACCTGAAATGGCCAACTTGGTAAAAACATATGGTTCCATACATCTCTAGGTTACTCCCTTTTTCTGGGTAAATTATCTGTAATCATTGATAACCTTTTTAATGTCACGTCTTTGCACTGGGTAACCCATCGTCCATGACCTAGGTGATCAAGAATTGTATATTTGTCTGACTTGGGATGACACAAAAAAATCCATAGGTCCCTATGCCTTGCAATGCCTTTACATTGGGCTATAGGGTTAGACTAATAATAGAAGTGTTCACTCCTCTCTAGTTACGTGTTACCTCAGGGAACACAGCTTAAGTGACTGATCAAGTTAAACATTATTATTCTGTTGCAATCAACCCACTCTGAAGGAAATCCAGTTCATTCTCACAAATGTATTTCCTTCCTTACTTTTGGCTAGCTGAAAAAAACCCAAGTGTAGACATGCTGCTTTTGAAAATGAATAAACATAAAAGTGGGCATACTGACAGAATGAAATAGGTTCAGAACAATATAAATTTTCTCTCAGGTGTTTATTTTTATTTTTAAATTCATAGCTATGCCAGCCCACGCAGGGCTCCAGACTAACACTTTACAATGGTGTCGGTGAGTTTTTCAGTTCGTGGGATGGGCATGTAATTTGGTAACCCAAACATTCCTTAAAGGCTCTGACATCTTTTCTCCTCACCCTGATGAATTGCACACATGTATTAAATATGTTGGATTTACAATCAGTCCAATGTATTAGCAGAACTAGTTTGAAATGTTGTCACTGGCATTTCTTTGACCGTTTTATGTGTCATATCAAGCTTCATTCTCATTTCTGCCTCATTGTTAGATCTGTCGTCCATTTCTTTGCATTGAAATAACGCTGGGATGGGGGAAGGCTCCCTGTGTTGAGTGTTCTTATTGCTTTTGTCATGAGGTTTGAGGGTCTTGTGCTCAGACTATTTGGCTTAGATGCAAATGTTAAGATTTCAGCAACCGTTGATTTACTTTTTACAACACATTAGTAAATAAACACACTCAGGTATTTTGAGCCATTCGGGGGGAAAAGTATAAGGGGCCGTGGTAGCTAAATCTAAACCTGTGTCCACCCCCACAAGGTGGAGACTGATCGTGTCGGGTTGAAAGGTATAATTTTGACTTTTGCTTTTTAGTTAGTGGTGGATGCTCCATTTCCTGCACAGATTCTTCCGTTGGGTGTATTTGGTCCTCTGGGAAGGAATCGGTTTCCTTCAGGTCTGGTAAAATGTCGGCCTCAAGAGACAACGTTAATACAGACAGGCTGTTGTTGGCCTATGTTTCATTGTAAGCGGACTTGTCCCCTTTTGTGATGAGCGCTAATCTGCGTGCTTTAGTAAGCTTCCTCTTAGCGCATGGAGAGTGTTGTCATAGTTATGAGTTTCGGACCACAGGACTGAGAAATAAATGCCACTAGTGCTTATTACAAAGCAAGATGATATAAAAAAGTCTATAAAATCAGCTGAGT
>OMLC01036842.1:0-11192 GCA_900302585.1 Regalecus glesne
TGATATTCCATCTGTCCATCGGCCATGTTATGACACATGCATAAACATAAACTACAACCAGGGCTCTAACCCTTTTTCCAAGGACTACGTATGTACATATGGTGCTAAATTGAAAGAACAAAGCAACAAGAGCAAACAAGGAACTTTAGGAGCAAAGTTTAAAAAAGTATTAGTAACAGTATTAATGAGCAATTGATAACTTTTTTTGGGGGGGGCTGCTGTGGCTCATGTTGGAGCCCATGCCTCTAAGTCGGGTGTGGTGGGTTTGATCCCAGTGCAGGGCATCAGGAAAAGGGCACCCGGCCTTAATCCCTGATCCTCGGTAAATTTGAAGCATACAAAGAAAAGTGCTTTGAGTGGTCGCTAGACTAGAAAAGTGCTGTAACCTTTTACTGTGTGTGTATGTGATGCTCCTCCGTGTCCACAGATCTGATGTATAAACCAGAGGAGCACTATGGAGGTGGAACACATTAGTATCTAGACAGTAGACATGGGCCTTGAAATATTTAAAAGAACATTGATGTTGCTTCTTAAAAGACTGAAATGTTGAAAAACAGCTTTTCGAATAAAATATTGAAGGAGTTCTTTTTAAAACATTTGAAACTTTTTTTAACACTGAGGCACTGAAACAACTTTTAGAAACATTGAAAGAGGTTTTAGACAACTGACACCGCATTTTAACGGGTGTGTTGATTTTGCATTACAGGTTTATTCTGCTCATGTTCTGTATGCGTGCATGTGTGTACACACATGCTAAGGGCTACACATCTGTGCAATAGCACATACCAGGAAAATCTCACATTGGCTGCTTTTGGATGTTGGCCGTCTGATACACTCAGCCAGTGGTCCACAGTGGGAGCAAGCTGAGACTCAGCTATGTTCACATTAACGTTCTCAGCCTCAGTTAACCCATTTGAACAGTGATGGGCAAAACAGTTTTTGTGTGTGCAATAAGTCATTGGAATTAGCTCATTGAAAAGATTTGTTCAAAAGGTTTCTTCACCAAATCGTTCAAGCGCGTGTTCCCCGCTCATTGACAATGAAGTCTCTATGTGAGGGGCTGGGGGGTCTGGCCCAACTGGATATCACCAGTCCACAACAGGATCAATAATTCCATGCAACATGTAGAATAAAATTTCGTATCTAACATTGTTGGACATTTATAGCATACGACAATGGTAGCGTTGTCCGATATGTTCCAAATATCTTCCTGTGCCTGCTATTTAAAGGTCAGTACTTCTAGCAGTCTTCATTTGATGGGCATGGGCCTGGCCCGTCAGTGTTAGTTTAACCCAGAGCAGTTGAAAACACTGCACATGTTCAACATGCTTTCAATACTGAGCAGTCGGGGATGAGCATGTTGGGCCCATGTGGAGTCACAGATATGCTGCTTAAAACAATGTTTAGGTTCTACAAAATACTAACGTGAGATGGTTTGCAGCAGGATGCCTCCAGTCTTTTGGTAGCCAACAGTGATGGAAAGGTTTGAAAATGTGAAAAGTTGCTGGCAGCCTGTGTCTAACCGTAAAATAGAAATTAACTCCAGACTGATGTTACTATAAAGGGAGAGTTCTACTCATGTTACCTTGTTTTGTTATTATCGTCTACTTTGGTGGTAACAACAGCATTGATACAGACACACAGGAGTGCAATTGCAGGAAGATTTTATAGCCAACAGCTGTCATTCTGCATATTGCCAACAGCATCTAGAATGGCTTTGATGAGTGTTTTAGTATTCAGAGCACAGGGTTGTCTCACCTTGTTATAAATTATTTAGCCTGTTAAATGATATCAACCAGATTTTGTAGTCTATGCACACACACGTGCATCCATGGCAACCCTGAAACCACAGAGCTCCAGAACACATCAAACCCAATTTAACCCCTGCTGCTTGATAACTATGGTTTTGCAATGTGATGCAATTTAACAAATATACAAGTTGTGTGAGATCACAGGCCGTTAATAATGTCACTCATATCCCTGTCTCTGATTCCACTAACTGCTGCCCCATGTTACATAAATATGTGCATTTGTGAGCATTCGTTTAATGTGTGATATTTGTGATTGGGTTCATTGAGCAAGTAGGTTTGTGTGTAGTTTCATTGATGAGCTGGATGTTGCCCATACAGAATCTACTGCTCCTCTCTAGACTGTCCGTGCCAAGAGACGCCACTGCTCCCTGATCTGAAACGTGGCTGAGCCTTCAGGGCGCTAACTAGTGAAATATTAGCAGCGTGAATCTGCTGTGTATTTACTGTCTCAACCACACCCAATTCCTCCCATGAACAAATGACTAGTATCACTCACTCACTAGCGAGTGTGTCCCTGCACATTCCCTCGCAAATGACAGAAAGCTCAACTTAACTGATTATACATGTATCGTTCCAGAAAATTATTCAATTCAGTTCTTTCACAACACTACTTGCGAAGCCCTAAATCTTAAGTTAAACCTCGCGAAGGCCTTTCTCACCGTCTCTTCTTCGCTCTAAATAAAGATGAATGGCCTCCATTCTTTGTGATACTTTTAAATACGCATGTCCCTGGCTGACCAGGTTACAATCTTTATTTGCACACTGTGCTTGTAAACCCTTTCCACACGTCTATGTTTAGGTGCAAATGCGAGTGAAATGTTAAATACTCACACTATTTACACATGCACACAAAAACAACCATATGGATGCCACACTGATAAATACACATGATGATATACATAAACACACACACACACATATGAATGCAAATTCTCAGGGTAATATCCTTTGTCCCACTCAGACTCATACACTCACACACAAAACGACATGCACACAATGACAATTACAATGGTGTTAAACGTACAAGCATCCCTGTCCCTTCACACTGCCCTCTGACCCTCAAACTGAGGATTACACACAGGATTATCCCTGTGTTTGTCATCTGTCCATGCATCTCTTTGTCTCCCACTCTGTCTCTCTCTTTCTTGCCACTAAATGTGACTGATTATAATATTACTGTTCCCCTTCGTTCCAGTTTTTACGGTATTTGATATTAAGACAAACAAAATGCAAAAAAATGGGAAATCTCAAACAACACAAATCAGAGTTGTCATGCATCTCTCGAGCTCAGCGGCCAGTCAGCGACGCAAATAAAACGTCACTTCAACAGTAAATGTTCATTAATAATTGATGGCTAAGTTTACATTCTGTTGCATTCAACAGCTAAAAACTTTTCAACATCGCATAGACGTTACTGTCTGTACTCTACTCTCTTTGAGTACAAGTCAAGTTGGCTTTATTTGTATAGCCCATAAATTGACTAGTTTGTGTTTGACAAAGATAACATTTACCCCTCAGGAAACCGCCCAACAAGTATACAGAATCATTATAGTCTACTCCTCTAGTATTACATTGGAGACATTGAGATGCACTTAGCCGCAGCAGCTTCTATTCTGCACAATTAAACTCTGAGCTCTCTCCACGCCCTCTCTCCATTTGCCTCCCTACCCCCACCCAACTGCCCTCTCTCTATCTCTCTCTGTCTTTCTCTCCCTCCCTCTTTTTTTACCTTCTCTCTGCTTTTCTGTGAGAATAATAGGTCAGCTCATAACTACTTTTGTTAACCACTAAACTCCCCTATTCAGTGATTTGGGCAGTCAGCCGTGTGTGTGTGTGTGTGTGTGTGTGTGTGTGTGTGTGTGTGTGTGTGTGTGTGTGTGTGTGTGTGTGTGTGTGCGTGTGCATGTACAGACACACACACAACCACAAACACACGCACAGGCACACGCACGCACACAAATCTAATATTATATATCTTTATTCTGAGTCTCCCAGCCAAAGAATTTCCCACTGCTGTTCTTGTACAGCCAGTGACAATAAACATCTTGAATCTGGGATCTTAAAGTACTAAGGCAATGGTGTTAGCTATTTCTAGTTACAAAGTAGATGTTAATGTCTGCGTCTACAGCTGCCGGACAATTTGTTCCTATTATTTAAGGTTGATATTTCAGTTTTCCGAAATATTAAACTATTACTCTGACAAACACAAGTAACACATTTTGCTACTGGATGAATATACCTTGTTCTTTGATAGGATTTCCCGGGTGATAATCTTTTTTTAATCCGCCAAACACCAAATGTAATGGCTTAAAGATGTTACATTCTTCAACTGACTGTCTCTGAAAGTACATGTAACCCTTGAGGCTTTTCCTATTGATTGTAAACGGTCCCTTACTGTTGAATTGATAGCATTGGTGGTAGTGGAGTATTGATAGACATTCCCTAAAAGACTCTCGAAGACCCTCCCACATGATAGCAAGACTTGAAAAATCCCAGATATCCGGTTCCGCTGAAGAAAATATCAGATCAAGATTAGTTTAGAATCTCCATAGCTCTCAACTATTCAGTACATTGAGGAACTCATAACAAAACTTAACGATTGTGTCTTGAACCTTGAGGATTTTGAAGAAGATTGTTTTCTTTTACCTAGTCTGGTGAGTTAGTTGTAAATTACTCGGTTATCGTTTCACATGAAAATGCTAATCTCTAGCTATTCGGTTGCTTCCGAAATGTACAATTGAATTTAATGTTGTCAAATTGAATTGAAACCATACAGGAAGTTGTGTTTTGTTACTTTCATCGTGTAACACTATCATACAGTTTAGTCAAACATTGCTTAATTCATATGTTGTATGTTCATGTAACGTTAATAGTCGCTGGATATAGCTACGCTAGCTACATGGCTAAAGGTACATGGACAACCTAATAATAGTCATAGTAATTGAGGGGAAAATGCCTTTAACGTACTATGTCAATTTGTATATGTTAGTTAAAGATGTAATGGTTTTTAAGTCTAGGTAAGATGAAATCTAAATCTTTAGTTTTGTTGACGGCCTTGCAAACATGTTTGCAGGTTGACAAGCCCCACCAGAGAAGTTCCAACACGTTGTGGATACACTGTGGATTCCAACTGACTTCAGCGTCCTCGTCGCCGTCGTTTAGTTTATTATTTTCCCTGGAGTGACAGATAGACAGACTTCCAACAAGGGACTGTAGGGCAGGACATTCTTGATAGTCTCTTGAATGTGGAGCACACCCAGAGGTTTGTCTTTACACAACACGCTTTTTTCATTCTGCTTTTTAGGAGATCTCATTGCTTTAATATCCATCCATTTCGTCCATCCATTGTCAACCGCTTATCTGAAATCGGGTCGCTGGGTAATTGGAGCCTATCTCCGTTCTCATTGGGTGAAAGGTGGTGTACACTCTGTATAGGTTGCCAATCTATCAAAGGGCAGAGCGATTAGCGGAACAGTGTCTTGCTCAAGGACACCTCAACACGTTTCTTTGCAGGTGCGGTGATCGATCCTACAACCTTACGATCACCGGACGACCACTCTACCCATTGAGCCATGCCCCCTTGCTTTAATATACTTTACATATTTTTCCTTATTTTTTTACACGACTTGGGTTACAACTATTTGATTTGAATTTAAGATATTACATCTGACATCCTTTAAAATAGATTTGATTGATTTATGTGTGTCACTGTGAGTGTGGAAAGTTTAGTAAATCTAATTAGCACTACTGCAATCCTCTTTTGCGAGTCCAAGACAGTGAATTTTTTTGAGTTATATTTAAGGAATTACATTAAACAAGAACTATGCAGGGTTTCCCTGGTAGACAGAGTTAATTAGACATATGTGCATTGAAGTTAGCATTAAAATGGACCCTCAGTTAGCCCAACATGTTTCTTATTTTCTATCATATTTTCTTTCTACTGTTGCTTGGTAGGTGATCCCTTTTGTTTGGCATTTTTCTTCAAGGGGGCACCATTCATTCACACAGCCATCGCAGCCAAGGGTTTGGCAGCATCGATGTCTGTGATTTGATCATAATGCCTGTGTTCTTGGATAGTAATTGATGGATATTTGGCATACAACTTAATCAAATCTTGATGGTATTTCTGTTTAAGGGGGCGGCATGGCTCAGTGGTTAGAGTGGTTGCCTGGTGATCGGAAGGTTGCAGGTTTGATCCCCGCACCTGCATAGAAGCGTATTGAGGTGTCCTTGAGCAAGACACTGTTCCCCTAACTGCTCTGCCCTGTGATAGACCGGTGACCTATACAGGGTGTACCCTGCCTTTAGCCCAATGAGAATGGAGATAGGCTCCAGTTCCCCGTGACCCGATTTCAGATAAGCAGTTGACAATCGATGGATGGATGGATTTCCGTTTAATATATTTCTTTTGGGGTGTTCTGGGGTGAAGGATTGATCTAAAATATTAAAAAAAAACAGCTTTCCAATGTT
The DNA here is from genome assembly GCA_900302585.1 of Regalecus glesne. NCBI lineage: Eukaryota > Metazoa > Chordata > Actinopteri > Lampriformes > Regalecidae > Regalecus > Regalecus glesne. The sequence goes on from OMLC01036842.1 coordinate 6,282, forward strand.
TGTGGCCATGGTGTTACTGTAGGGCAGGTTGTACCAGGTTATTTATTTTTCTGCTGCATTTATTGTTTTGCTGGCTATCAGGAGTTGGTGGTGGATAATACTTGAGCTTAAAATTGTAGCTACTACCTTAAATAACAGAAATGAAATGGCCAGCAACTGCAGACACAGAAAGAAACATCTGCTTTGTAATTATAGACAACAAACACTATTGACTTGGTATGTATACATAATCCGTTGTGCTCATAACTCCTCTCCTCCACTGGATGTTTTTGAGCAGGTAATGTATGCAGAATGACATAAAACACAGAAGTAGTGAATGTATATATATCCAAATGTTCCTCATCATTGGTTTCACTTGGGAGCTCATGATTACATGAAGCATGAAATAAGGTTGCACCAACCAAGATTGAAAGAAATCAGTTGAATTTCCTTGAAGTTTTATATGTATGTACATACATACATACATACATACATATATAGATATGCTTTGATCTGTAGGATCTACTAACAAAGTTTGATACAAAGTTGATACAATTGCACAAGCACTGAGGCAATCAGTTCCTGGCAACTCTCCAGGTCTAGTTAGCCAGCGAGATGCTTGTGTGGTATCCAGGCACCACTCACATCCATGGTGACATCCTCTGCCCACCATGCAAGAGAGAAAAGCCAGAAAAACAGCTTCCTTAGGGAGCTGTGGGGCCATTGGCGCCTGCCGGAGAGGGATATAAATCCGTGCTGCTTTGAAAATAATTAGTATGGGGATAAGGCTAGCAGGGCCGTCTCCCCGGCCTGGCGCTGAAGAGGAGACAGGTGCCACCAGCGGTCTAAGCCTGTAAGAGGCGAGCTGCTCCCATGCAGTACAGACCAAACCCAGACTGGGAAGCAGGAAACCAGTCTTGGCAAACAGAAGGCATAAGAGTCTGTTTGGGTGATTTCTTTTCTTCAGTGGGTTTTTTATTCTCCCCATACTTTGTGTTGCTCTACCAGCGTGCATTTCAAGTCTGTGGGAGTGTACTGGGTGTGGGATTTGTATAGCTCTTGGAAGAGAGGCATGAGAAGGATTAGGTTTTTTGAGGGGTTGGATGTTTGTGTCCACCCCATGACCTGACCCCCTACCATGATGAGAGCTGCTTTTTATTTCGCTAATATCGACAGAAGGTAATGGAGTTGCTGCTGCAGGACAATCCAATGTAAATACATGATAACCAGATTTCTGCAGTTAAAGATCTTTCAAATAAGTCAACAGAATGTGATATTTGTGACCTGTAATGGCAGGGGACCCAAATGGAGATGAGTCAGATGAATGTTAAACACACAAAGAGGGGCTTACTTATATGCAAGGGGATGTTTTCTCTACCAGCAATCATCCCCATTGGAATGCTTGTTCTTACTTAATACCCTTTTGTCAGGATGGTACAAGTGGGCTAATTTCAAATGCCTTTGAAAAATCTGGCCTATTTACATTCTCAATGTTCATCAATATGTCGTTCCTATAAATAAAATTAAAAATAAAATTGGGGGCGGCATAGCTCAGTGGGTAGAGCGGTCGTCTGGCAATCGGAGGGTTGCAGGATCGATCCCCGGTCCTGCATACAGTATGTCGAGGTGTCCTTGAGCAAGACACTTAACCCCTAACTGCTCCCCGAGCGCCACATGTTGGCAGCTCACTGCTCCTATACAATAGGTTGGGTCAAACATGCAGAGAAATCCAAAATTCCCCTTGTGGGACTGATAAGGGAATCATTTTTTACTTTTTTTTATTTAAAAAAAAGGTTCTTATTATAACAGGAAATCTTCATGAAAGGACAGGCCATGTTATGTTGGCAAAATATATCTGAAGACCCGATGACCTTCAGTTGTGATTTTTGTCAGAAAATAAAAACCTATCACTGAACACAGAGAAGTGGTTGCACGCCCCCCTATGTTTCTGCAAGGATCATGTTGAAGTCCCAGGAGCATTGACAGGAACCAGAAAGGTCAATGTTCATCTAACAGACATGGAGGAGATCATATAGGGTCAGTTCTAGCCTCTTGGTTCAGAGGGAAATCCTGAGGTGGTTACATCACTGGATTTAACAAGAGCAAATCAAGAGTGGTTTGTTTGGAATGCTAATATGAATGCTTGTCTAAACATAAATCATATCGATGATATGATGACAAATAACTTAGTTTGACTTGCGGTAGATTTATCACTGGTTCATTGAAGAGATCCTTTATCAGGTAGTTATCAGTTGGTCAGTCAAAGGATTATTTAATACATTTTATCAATAAAATGCACTTCTAAATTTTGGTGCATGTAAGACAGTCAATGGCTTCCAATATTATCATCCCTTTCCACTTTCAAGAATTATGGCTAGTCTATATAGCAGGCCCAATAGAAAGGAAGGGACAACAGGATGAGGGCAGCACCTCAAGCTTACCAACAGCTCCCAGGCTGGAAATGGGGATCCCCTCTAAGACCTGAAATATGTTGTCCAGCGTTGGAGAAACAGACAGATGAGATGTTCCCATGACATACTTTGTATTGTCTTTGGCACTTGGCTTGGGGATCCTATTTCCTTCCAATGTTGATGGGTCCATTGCTACAAAACTTTAAATGTGCTGCTGTGGATATCTGTCAAGAATTGTCCCGGAAAAATATTAATTTGTCTCATGGCTTTGTGATATATCCAGGGGTCACAATAGCTTAGTGGTTAGTGTGCTCGCTTCAGGAACTGATGAGCCAGAGGCAGCGAGTTTGAATCCCCTGCGGGGTATCAAGAAGGGCATCCGGCCTTAATCCCCCAAGCTCCATCTAAGTCGCCCCCCCAAACACAACACGGACACTAAACATGACATGTAAAATTTTGGCCTCTCTCTTTTTTAGATATAGTCCTCAGGTTATTTGGCACATGCGAGCACGTATAGCAGGGATCTGCTTTAATGCACTGGGAAACTGAAAATTAGTTGTCCACTGGTGGCTCTGTCACCTTTCCAAGGTAAGTTGTAAAAAGAAGTTTATTGGTTCAAGTATCTTGCACATGTAACAAGATCCACTGGAGTGGCTTTATTTAGCCTGCTGAGGTGACATCAGTCACGGGTACGTGAAAGGTATTTCAATCCTTAATGCCAACACCCGACTCTTGATGCTGTCAGGGGTGACTTTCTCTTCAGTCCAGCCCTACAAAGCTGGCTGCATATGCCCCTGGCATATCTGAGTTATGGTGTGGGATCCTGAACCTTGACGCAACTCCAGAGCCATGTGTGGGAACAATTGGACAGATGACGTTTGCTTCAAGCCCCACATTGCTTTACCTCATGTCCAATATTTAGTCAGTGACTCCATACAGATGAACACAAGGTCAGTTCCTATTATAACCCCAAAAATAACCCCCTCTCACACTCAGTTGCTGAGTGTCATGCAAAAATATGACTGCCTCTGATCGTGCCAAGCAACGTCTTTTGCCAGATAGTCTCAATGAAAGAATAGCGGCACCTAGGATATCACAGTTACGTAGCGTGTGCCAAACACACTTTTCTCTCATTAGCTGTTGATGAATAGCAATACACTGAGTTTATTGAACTAGTGAGCTGGGATTTATTGTTTCCTCCTAAAGAGGAAACACGAACACTTATTAAACACTTCATACCCAGGGCTTTTATACAACAAAGAAAGCAGCAGGAAGCAGCAGGGAGGGGAACACATGGAGGAGAATGGGGGAAGCAAGTTGGCTGGTTTATTAGGAAGTTTCAGATGGAGACAGCACTGGACCTTTCACAAATACTTCACCTATAGGTCACAGCATGGACCATGTTGAGGTAACAGAGTACTTTGGGAGCTTTAGGTGCTTTCATGTGTTATGTAGTGGATGAAACATTGATTTTTTCTCACCACAGCTTGGAGTGGTGAAGACTACCTCACCAATCAATCAACATGACTGATGAAGAATAGCTTAAATGCTTGTCTGTGAACTCCACTACCTTGGTAAATGGTTATTGGAAGATCTTAGCAATAACAATTTATAAGGGCTGGACAAAATCTTTGACATTTCTCAAGGAGAATTTTGAGCCTACCAATCAATCACCAGATTTGGGGGGGAAAAAAGAAAAATTGGGTGGAAGTTGCTACTTTGCCCAATTGGTTAGAGACCACAAGTTGTCAGCACAAATCATATGACTGAGATGCTTCCTTTCAAAACAGTGTTTAAATAACCACTGAAATAAGAAAATGAAGTCGTATTTTGAAATTAAAGGGCTTCAGTGGTTACTGCGCATATTTTAAGGATTCCTGATCAGTTTTCAGCAGTTTTTTTAGCAATTTTACATCACTGCAACCACAGAAGTTTAATTTCCCAGTCGTTTGAAGTTCTCCAAGCATAGCATAGTGATTGGACATTGTATATATTGGAAGTAAGCCACACTTCTATATTGTGGGATTTCTGGAGTAACGGTGCTTTAACTGTTTCCCTCAGTGGACAAAAGAATAGAAAAAGGGGATGGGCCCTTGAGTTAGTGTATCCACTGACATCAGCCAATGACCAAGACTGTTAAACAGACATCAAAACATGCACTTAGGCGAATTGCACACTCCCTTTTCCCACATCCCATCCCATAACCCTTTATGTTGTCCACACAATGGGTATCCAAACACAGAAGAAAGATTTTTCCATGCAAATGTGAAATCCATACAGGAAAAAAGAAAAAATATGCAGCTCAAGATTCACCATGCACCCAAAGAAAACAAGACTCTGTAAAGTACTTAAGCTGCCAGCCCAAAAGCTACCTTTCAATTAGGCTGCCAACAGTATATCAACTTGACAAATATAGAGGGATATGACCTCTTGATTTGAGCTGAACCCAACCTTAGTTCTAAATCACAGTTACATTGTGCTAACACATACAAAATTACAATGCCTCTGCCCTAATAAAAAT
>OMLC01036842.1:12115-31755 GCA_900302585.1 Regalecus glesne
TCTTCTCAGAGACATTGTCGTCTCAAACATGTTGATGCTGTCGACATTCATCTGACGATGTCCGCCACAGTCCCACAGCGCCAGCCGTGCTCAGAAGGCTGCCAGGCTTTTGGATCAGAGCCGGTGTGCTGACAAACTTGACATGACGCACCAAGTTCTCTGGCTGAGCCTAATAACTGCTCACATTTCTCACCCTTCAAGTAGATGTAGACAGATAAATGTGGCCCCTGGAAATGGGTAACTGACGGATTGGAGTGATGAGAATTGTCTGACTGAATTCTCATTTTGAGACTTAAGCAAGCAAAAGGTTGATTGTTCATTGATATTAAAACTTAAATGAGAGGTCAATTTTTACGTCATGATTAGTACCCATGTTGGTGGGGCTGGACATGAACTTAGCTGGAGCTTGGGGGATTAAGGCCAGATGCCCTCCCTGATGCCCCGTGGTGGGTTTGGACCCACAACATCATCAGTTTCCAAAGCGCACGTTCTGTCTATTAAAATGCTAATTCGTAGAAAAGCAAGAATGGTATTCTACACTGCATACCATGAAACATACTTTTCATACATGAGTATTACAGTAGTTTTCAAACATTAACAGTCAAGTCATTAGATTTTGCATTAATCAAGTCGTGGTCACCCTTTTCCATGGAAGTACATGCTGAAAGCAAGAGGCTGCAGGAAATCGCCCAGACCTCTAAAGGCAGATATAGATGTCATCAGCTTTTAAGGCACTGCATATTTTTAGGCCTGAGCCTGAGAGAGCCGTAGCATATGCATGCAGGCGTCCCGACTGTAAACTTGACTTGAAAATGACAAGACCTATTGACAGAACCTTTGACGACCTGTAAACTGGCTGAGTTTGCCTCACCATTCCTAACGCATAACACTTGCGAATGAGTCAGAAGTAGATTTTTTTTTGTCTGCCAGAGACATTTAAGTGCACAGCCACCATGCCAAAGACAACTCGTAGATCAGAGAGTAAGAGGGGTCTGTACATCAGTATGGGACTCCTGAAGAAATTCCATCATGAATGTTTCACTTTCAGAAACCTGCTTAAATGAACATAATTAATCAAATGTGTGGGCAGCACGGGGATGTGTACTTTGCCTGTGGGAAGAAAAAGTCTCACCTATCTTTTCTGTTGCAGTGTCTGTTAAAAGAGGAGACATGAAAGAGGATCTACCTCCAATCATTCAAGAGAATGAGCTTCACACTTTTCTGGCATGTATGACCAATTGACGTTCGCAATTCATCACAAAACACTTTAGAAAATGACAAGTTTGACAAAAACCTGCCCCACTCAACAAGTGATTAAATGACATGAATGAGATAATTTATCAATTACATGCACCTTGTTATAATCCTATTACATCATGCATTAAACTATTATATTGATCTCTATAATCAATACAAACCCGTTCTGAGACACTTTAAGGCTGATGGGAGCTGACACACACGGCACAGAACGTTCAAAATAAATCACAGGCTATTTTTCCCTTGCTTGTAAAATCACATATTGTTTCCATTGGGTATGTATTTATAAAATATACATGTCTTCGAATATACAGTGGATATGAAATGGACCGGAGTAATCCTGAGGAGAAAAGTGAGCCAGGTTCTCTACCAACAAACTGGAGAGATTTAAGAATGTGGCCTCAGACTTGGCACAAACGTGGAAGACAGTCACGAAACTGAATGTGGGCAATAAACAACAAGTCACGCAAATGTACACTTCACATGCAACACAGTTGGTGATTCACTTAACCATTTTGGCTGAAATCTCATTCCCTTTAGTGCCGAGTTACATATGGCATCAGTTTTACTGCAGAGAAACACAGACAATAAGCAGGTTATCGATATAAAATGCACACAAATTACTCTATTCAGGGACATTCCAAACAAACCACTCTCATGGCCAATTTATTATGCACTTGAGACAATGGAAAACCTTTTGCTCTCCCCTCCCTGTTTGAGAAGTCAGAACACTACTCCCTCTTTGCGTCAGCTATGCTCCCATATTAAAACAATATATGACACACTTTGTGCAAGAGCCATTAATGACTAAAAGAATTAATATTGAGTCATGGTCTTTGGCCACATTTCAAAGGACCATGTTGGCTTCTCACACAGCGAGATATGGCTACATAGTAGGTTTAGACGACCACCAGCAGTCAGCAGACAAACCTTCATACCAGGCCTTTGTAGTTTCCCCTTCGCGGAAGCCCGCCATTTGCCAGTCAACCGCTTCTCTGCAAAAAATAGCCAGGAGAGGACTCCATAAAAATGACACAAGGGAAAGCGGATCATAAGGGGTTTGATAAGGAGCGACAGGAGGGGTGGAGGTTGTCATGCACTGAGATAAAGAGGAGAGCCAAGTTGTCCTCACGTTGACTTTCCTTGCTTAGGGCTAAGCACCTGTACTGAAAAGCATGTGAGAAATGCTCGCGTCTCATTATTTTACAATCCGAAGATGGAAAACCTGTTGTTTCTTGTTATACAGCAGCGTGCCTATAACTTGAGCTTTCACTTTCACTGATAACATTTTTGTGTGAGTGTTATTGTACAGATCATATGCAAGCTATTTTCGATTTTCACAAATTAATTGATGTCCACGGGCAACGTAGCCTCCACCCTGACTCCTGTCCAGGGCCACAGTCCAAACAGTCCCAGATCTGTGATAGCCCGCATTACAATGCTGACAGGGGGGGCTGTTGAAAAAATGAGCTTGACACTCGTTTGCTGTGATTTACCATTTGGGATGGAATATAAGAGTACGTCTGTAAAGCCATCAGCGACTGCATAACTATGGGAATGCTTCTCTTTGAACATTAGAGCCAAAGCATTGACAAAGGATGAGAGATATTTCATAAAGTACACTTTTACTGTTTTATTAGTTTTATGGTTTCATTCCTGTTTATCAGTGTACTTGAGTTATTATCTTGAGGTACAATAAGTTTGGCTATTTGATTAAAGTCTGCTAAATCATACTGTATTAGTCATTGAAATAGCCTGGCTGCAAACCAGAATAGTTTCAAAGATTCATGTTGTGTTTATGGTGGAGTTAGCAGACGTATGGCCCTGAAGTTCACAGAATGGTTTTGCCTTCCCATCCTGAAACCAAGGAAGACTAAGAGTGACCTGACCCGGCTCTGCAGTGTGAAATCACTCTCGGGTCACACGTGGTTTTGTTCATCCTCTCCACTTTGAGGTCTTTCGAAGATGAGGCAGATAGCACGCTATGGTGCAACAGACCTACTCACAGGCCTCTTTGCTGGCCTAGAAGCAGCCTTTCATCTCTTTGTCCCCGTAACAACTCTCAGCATTGATATCCACTGTGACAGCTTAACTGTGCATGATCACGGTTTGATGCGACAGGAATGTATTTTGCACACGTTATCAGTATTATTTGTCCCCAGTCAGGCTAAAGGCATCATGTGAGAATGCCATCATGTGGTTGTGGGGTGAAACCCTTGAGGGGTGGCATAGCTGAGGAGGTTGAACGGATTATCTAGTAATCAGAACTTTGCTGGTTCAGTCCTCCTCTTGAATACACGCTGCTGAAGTGTCCTTGAGCAATACATGGAACCCCTAATATCTCCCTGGGTGCTGCAGCTACCCACTGGTCCCATACATCAGGATGGGTTAAATGCAGAGGACAAATTTGATTGAAGGAAAACGATGACAAAATAAAGTGGCTTTCTTTTCCCTTTTTTTGCCGTTATGGAAAGCTTCTCTAGTCTTTGGCAAGCGACCCCCACCACTGTCCCCAAGCTGAATCTGCCTATAGATTTTCATTTCATTTTTCTACAGCAATCCCATCGTAGACAATGTTGCAAAACAGTAATTGTCCCACTTATCTCCTGTTTGTGATGGTGAAATTCTCTCCAGATAAGTACATTGGGCTTGAGTGGACATATAAAACTGATGGGGCCAGTGGTTGACGGTAGACAGCCCACTGCCTCAAGCAGATCAAATGAGCGCCATTACGCGCTGCTTCTCCTCGAACTGCAGGCGATAAGAGGAGCCCACTGAGGCTCTCCAGACCAGCGCCGCTGTCCCTGCTCAGATAAATGGCTTCCTCTTTTGAAAGGCCCAAATACTCCTCAATTGGATAAGCAACATAATCAGCAAAACACTTTACTTTAACTCCTCATTAATGCTAGCTTAAACTACCATGTAAAGCCTGTGTCTGTTTGCTCTCCGCTTAGTCAAGGTGAAAAGATCACACACAAGTTTACCCATATAATTTAAAATAAGACCAGGTCCATTTTTACATGTCATGATTAGTCTCCACATTGTGGGGATGGACACAGACTTGGATGGAGCATGGAGGAAGGCCAGATGCCCTTCCTGATACCCTGTGATGTGTTCAAACCCCCAACGTATCATTTGGAGGGGCACACACTATCACTGAGCTACCACAGTCTCATACAATGTCAAAATCTGGGAAGCATGGTTGATGAAAAAGCAGGAACAGATATTTTATAATTATCAACATTTTGACATTGCATGTGATTGGATTATTGCATTTGAGCCGTGAGCTCTGAATGTGCATCCCCACGTGATGCTGTCCATAGTGTAAGAGCTTGTGTATTAAGTCACGAAAGGAATCACTGTCGCACATTCACATGTTTGAAATAAAGTTATCCATTGAAGTCTGGACATGCCCAGATCATCGCTCACAGAAGATTTAGGGGAAGAAAATACGGCGTCATTTAGACTAAACTGGGCCTTAACTATCAGAAGCAGATGACAAAGGAATGCTTAAATCTGCTAAAATGTCCGCAAGTTTCCAGGCTGCTGCGTACAGAGACGCTTTGGATCAGTACCACAGAGACGCACATAGAAATGTGTGAGTTGAAGAGGGGCAGGGTAAGAGCGGTGTTAAAATGCAGTGTTCCGAGTCTTTATCACCTCTCAAGACTCCGTTTAAACAAATTGTAACACGAGGTCAGTCGAAAGAATAAACAGAAGACAACATGTTTTGCCACTTGTCAAAAGTTCAAAACGCCATCAAGTGAAATCAAGCACCATTTAACGCAAAAACCTTGAAAATATTTAATTTAGGGAAGATTACGTTTTTCCATTGTTATTATTCATCAAGTGATGTCAAAATTAGAAAGCGCCCAACACAGGGTGCCCTGCTGTTTTCAATAAACCCCACATCCATCCAGACCAAGGGAAAGACAAAACCACATATGGTTACGTTTAAATAAACTGCTTTATGCATTCGAGTTATAATTTTTAAGAATAATCCGTGTTTAGACACAGTTTGAAAGCATTCCGGCTTTTGGGGGGTTGGCATGAGTGATTAAATTTCCATTGCATATTCTTGGCTTCTCCTGAAATTATCACATGAAATACCAGAGGTGAAATGTAGAGAACATTACATCTTACATACGCCGTTCATATGGATGCTATACCTGAGCACGCATACATGCATGTAAACATATACATACATACATATATATATATATATACATGTGTGACTGTGTGTTTGCATTCATGTATTGAATCCGTGCTCTCATTTTGACACTGTGCCACATGGAAAAGAGTAAATCCATTCTCACATGCACAAAATAAACTCTATAATGTAGATGACAGCAGACACCAGCTGATTTAGTTCACCATAATTCCAAGTTACGGCTAAAACTGTGGATCAGAGGTCATTAGTTCAGGAGGTTTTCCAGAAACCAGAATGTCTGAAAACTGAGCAGGCCAAACGGAGAAAAAAAATGATCGAAATCTTCAAGAGCGAAATCTAAAGAACCAGATGAATCTACTCAAGCTATTATGTTTGTGTCCCTCATGTGAGGATGCTGGATAATGTTGTTCTCATCCATGTTTTTCTTCTCCAACAGCATTCTCACTGTGTGCAAGAAGTGTCAGCATCCAGCCCAGGAGACAACATGGATCTCTGTCCGGGTTTCGTCCCTGAGATGAGACATGGAAAGGTCAGTAGAGTCTGTTTCACACTGACTCAGTTGGAGATTAATCAAGAAAGCCACACATTACACTGTTTTGAGTATTCGTGGTTCCCTCATTATGCAAACAATGTAAAACCGTGTGACCTGATGTAAAAGTTCAGATAGATCAATAACACAGAGCTGCAGTGGCTCAGCGGGTGCTACGCAGACTTGGGAGTCAGGCGTTGCAGGTTCGTATCCCGCCGCGTAGCTCGGTAAATGTGAGGCATTCATTGCAAAGTGCTTTGGGTGTTCGTTAGACTAGAACAGGACTATATAAGAACAAATCCATTCCCCATTTACAGAGAGCAATGAGAGAAAGGGGCGGATGAAACACTGATAGGTGTTAGGTGGCTAGATGTAAACACGAGTTGCAGCCCATGGTTAGTACGTTACATCCTGTTGGGTGACACAAAGCATGGCTAAGGTGACAGAGTTGGTTTTTCCTAATCCAGTATCCATTTGTTGAGAGGTTTTCTGTCCTGGAATGTGTGCAGCAAGCAGTTGAGATTACACAATCCGGGAAAGTGTTAGAGGACACAGCAGACGGACTATACAGATTGATAATTCAGTGTTTCAGGCCAGAGTGTAGGGATGTTGGAGAGAATGTGCAATATGCTATTTTTCGGGTTTTACCAAGTCACTCTGTTCACAGGCAGTAGTTTATGTATGGTGGGTTTGGTTGGATGTTAGTGTCTCCTACCTCTATGTGGTTGGTTTATCTGAGCAGTGGCCCACATTTAAGGAAGTGAAAGAGCCTGGCTCCAGTCAAACATGGTGTAGACTCCAAAAGTGGCGCCTAGTATTTTTTGGAGTAATAGTGATAGATGGATGTTGCTCTAGATGGTAACTGCTGGAGGAAAAAAGTCCAGCGCGGTGGCTCAGTGGGTAGAGTGCAGACCTGGCAGTCAGACGTTGCGGGTTCGTGTCCTGCCGCATAGCTCGGTAAACATGAAGCATTCATTGTAAAGCACTTTGAGTAGCCACTAGACTAAAAAAAAAAGCCATACAAGAACAGGTCCATTTACCATGTTGCTCCCTCGTCATTTCATCTCGTTGTGTTTCATATCATGGAGTTTGATATACTACGATGCATTTCAATTGACCAGAGAGAAATGAGATGCAGCAAACAAGTAATCTTAGGAACAAAACCAGTACATGTCTAGGCTACCTCATAGACTTACTTTAACGATATTAACATGAGCTGTATTATTATTAAGGGCTGGATAGCTCAGGAGGTGGGGTGTTTGTTTAATAGTCGGAAGATTGTTGGTTTGATCCCTGGCCCATGCAGAAAGCATATTGAAGAGTCCTTTAGCAAGACACTGAACCCCAAAATGCTCAAGCCCTGCGATGGAATGGTGATCTGTCCAGGGAATTTACCCACCTTTCGCCCAGTGAGCACTGCTACAGGCTCAAGCACGACTCTGTGAAAAGACTTCACATAAGTGGTTGTTGATGGATGGATGTCTTGATGCATGCTCAAGACACCCAATACAATGCATGCCCACCTACAACCCAAATCCTGAAGAAGTATATACGTACCTGTTACACCTCTCCACAGCAAACAACAGCCACATATACACTCAGTGATAGTTGGATATAGCATTGAGTTATGTAGGTCCTTCAGGTTTGCATTCTTGTGTATTCTTGTGAATGTGGCTAAGCAGCTGTCATGCATGGTCTGCTTGTTATCTCAGCTGGTGAATGGAGTGGCCAGGCCGGCTGTCATGTCCTCGGCCTGTGGTCTCTGTATCTTTAGACAGGAAGATAAATGTGACTGCTATGGGCAGCATCGTTATTAATGAAAAGTGACTTCATCATGTGGTTGGCTAAACTGCAATCAGCTCTCTCTCTTTCTCTCTCTCTCTCTCTCTCTCTCTCTCTCTCTCTCTCTCCAGCACTCAATGCAATCCAGATGTCCATTTGATTAAAGGCTTAAACAAGATTGGAGAGGGTGAGAAGGGGGGAGGGGTATAGTCCAGGTCAACCCCTGGATTCTAAAACAAAGAGTTTTATAAATTTCTTTTAAAATAAAAACACATGGCTGGAAATTCCCCCCCCTTGAAAGCCATCCCCTCCCTATTTTGTGCTTCCCTGCTTCCCATCCTCTTGGTTTCAGCCGTGGCGCCCGATAATCTGCGTGGAAATTCTCATCTAATTAGAAAACACTACAGGTGTATGGCCTTATAGTTGTTGGGAAATCCAACATGGCAACGGTCTTTGTTGTTGTTTGTCTTCATTGGAAGCTAATTTTAGATCCTTACTTAACGGAGTCTTATTGTAAAGTAGCTTTATTCAACAAGAAAAAAGATAAAAGTGTGAATTTAGTCAAAACTGGTTAAGTACCCAAATGAAAAATTCCTAAATTTTGCAGAAAATTACATTATAGTATTTCTCAAATCACTAGTCATTATTCCCATTGGTCACGTGACTTTCTCATTGCTGCCATGTTGGATCACAACCTGGCTTTGGACAGAAATCAATTATTTAATCTATGAAACATATGCTTTTGCTGTATGTTTGTCTTTAAATGTTAAGAAAAGTTCATTTTTACCTTGTTAATGTATTGCCTTCAGCAGCTTAACAGTTTTTTTTAACTTCTTTTTATTTTTTACCTAGCTCTGACGTATTAAAAGATGTTGTTCTTTGCTTACTGTTTGGGCCCATGGTAGTTCGGTAGTTAGAGCACTTACTTTGGTAACTTACGAGCCAGAGGCACTGGGTTTGAGGAAGGGCATCTGACCTTATTCCCCCCCAAGCTCCATCCAAGTCCATATCTACCCTCACAACGTGGGAACTAATTGTGACGCATAAAATGGGCCTCTCTTTCTTTGCTTGCTTTCTAGAATCAGGCCTGTGATGGCATGTCTATAAAGAACTGTTTTGATTAAATTGAGCCGAAAGCAAAGAACTAGTATCAAGAGAAGCTAAGCTTAGTGGATGAAATGGATCATAGATTGCTCCCTAAGAGTAAGCAGACCACAATCTTGGCTGAATATCCTACAATAGCCTATCCAGATATTGTGATCTGCCTATTTACAAAGACTGTCTACACCGATGAAGAACTTTCAAGAGTCTAGAGGCCTACAGTTAATTTTTGTGTGGATGGGTTGAAGAAATATCTTTGCTTAAAGCCTGTAATGGGAACATCCTTGTTCATTGCAGGGTAAGGTGACTTGAGAAGATATTTCATTCTTCTGTACTTATATGGTGAATGGGCTTGTTCTTATATAGTACTTTTCTAGTCTAGTAACTACTGAAAGCACTTACAACCATTCATTTGAAATGGAAACTGTCAAATGTAGCAGAGGTTTTTTTTTTTGGTCCACGATTGATCAAATTTTGCTTTCATCGTGTTTATTTGGATGGTATTTGTTCTAACTATGAACAAAGAATGTGCAGTTTATTTGATACTTTAAATGCCTATAGTCAGCACCACTTCACCATAGAGTTTTTGGGAACAGAACTTGTAAACATGACGTTACTTGGAAAAGTAATTTAATCTTATCAAGGTTAAACGGCATTTAAGTATTTAAAGGCTTTTAAAGTATTCGATAACACCCGATCATGACTTGCTAAATTTTGCCTGCAGAAAATCAAAGTGCATTACCATGACCAATGAACTCTTCTTGATTGGTTATGCCCCGACAGTAACCTCACATCACTTTCACGTTAAAGAATTTTGCCTGAGCCAGGTACTTATTAAGTTTTTTTTAAAAGTGTTCCCTAGATAAGAAACTGCTGCAGACAACAGATTACTAAAGTAAGAATGAACTTTTCTTAACTTATAAATGCACTTTTGAAGACAGACTTTCAGTAAAAGCACATGTTGCATAGAATTAACAAATGATTTCTATTCACGGCCAGGTTATGATCTAATATGGTAGCAATGACAAAGTCATGTGACCGACGGGAATAATGAATAGATTCGCTGAAAATGTTCTTGCTGACTGCCCTCATGTAGAAGAAGCTTTATTTGTCATTGTACATAAATGTGTGGCCTGTCTTTAGCCCATCCTATTCTATAGGAGCAGTGAACAGCTGCAGTGCCCAGGGACCAACTCCAGTTCTTTTTACTATTGCCTTGATTAGGGGGACAGGCAGGAAAGAATCGTAACCTTAATATGGATGTCTTTTTGATGGTAGGAGGAAACTCACACAGACAAGAGGATAACATACAAACTCCACTCAGAAAGGAACTGGGATTAAAACCCAGGACCTTCTCGCTGTAGCTGTAACACCATACTATTTTAGGTCTGTTTTATAGGTGTCAGGGTTAGAGCCCATGTTGTCGGGGTGGACACAGACATAGATGGTGTTTTGAGGATTATTAATCATAAATGTGGATTTTTCCTCTCGTTGTCTACTAGTAAATAGTTCTCTATTCCCTTTGGTTTCTACCAGCTGCTTTTTTAGGCCAAATGTTTATGCAATGATATAGGGAAATAGTTCTACATGATTTTGAAACCACCATATTTATAGTGACAGGTATGGGAACAAATCCATGAATACTGGGATGGCATCCAATGCTTTACCTGTGCTCCCATCCGTAGGGTTAGTGGTTGTGTCAGGGGGGCATCTGATGTAATTTTTTACCAAATCATTATATAGATTTATAAGATCATACAGGATCAGTTGAGTGTCCTTACAAGATAGGTCAACTCTGAGTTAACAATGACTCCCATTGCTATTCTGATCTCATGGGATACCAATAGACACAGATATGCTATGGTGACCCCTGAGAAATAAGGAATAAGACAAAGTAGGTAAAGATATTTCCATCATTTGCTTAAAAAAATCCCAATATTTTGACAGGTTGTCTGAATTATAAATGCTTCATTCACTTGCATGCCACAGTAGTCCAGTGGTAAAATCCATGTATTGGGAACTGATGAGCCAGATTTCATGTGTTCAGTCCCACTGAGAGGTGTCAGGAAGGGCATCTGGCCTTGATACCACATGCTCCATCTACTTGAGTCTTCATGTAAAAAGTCTTTTTTTTAGTTCACACCTACGTGGGTGTCTTTGAAAACAGTTTTCCTTCCTATGTTCACAAAAAACCCCATATACACAAACACTGCTTAAAAAATCTATTTAAATGAAAGAACAAAAACACCTGCTATTTAATATATTGACTACACTGTCAAGAGAATGCCCAACCAACAAGGGGCGATTTTGCAGTAACCCCAAAGCCATGCCGGCCAATCAGAAGCCTGAAACAAGCTAAAACCTCCATTTCCCTGTTTACATATCAACACGGAAAACGGAGTTTCTGAAAATCTTCATCCTGGAAGGAGTTTTCAAAAAGGTCCATTTTCAGCAACCTAATACACAGTTTGCATGTGGACAAAAGGCCAAAACGTATTGAAAAAGGTATACTTCCAAAAAAATGTGTGTATGTGTGGACTAGATGTGAGTGGCATTGAAAGCCTTATAGGTGACGGATGTGGTCATTTGGCAGAGTCGCCAGAGTCTACCCTCCTGTCTGGTGAAGACAGTTTTGGTTAAAGTGAAAATAAAATATAACAACAAAAACACACCTGTCACATATGAGGGTGAATTAAGTCTTCACTGGGTTTTTTTCTCCTTCTCTCCCAGCTAGTACTTGACCTGTTCTGGCTACGAGAGCAGCCAAGTGGCTTGGAAGCTCTGCAACCTGAACTGCCACATAAAAAAAAAATGACTCACCTGATGCTGGCTAGGCGTGAGCCGCCTTCAGCTCACTTTTTCCCTCTGGCGCTTTTTGATGAGTGCAAAGTCAAGGTTGAAACTAAAACAAACCCGTTTTTATTTTTGGCCCAGTTGTTTTCTTTAATGTGCATATTGCTGATGCAAGACGGATAGAGGATGTGTTGTGTGTGTGTGTGTGTGTGTGTGTGTGTGTGTGTGTCTGTGTATGTGTGTGAGAAATATGAGAATCCGTGACTCACTTTATTTGCTGCATCGTTGTCTACCAGCAGGCATTGAGTTTAACACTCTGCCTCGTGTTAAACTCTGCTTAACTCGAGGTAGAGTGTCCTGCAGTGCACCGTCTCCACCATTATTTCCACGCCTGCAATGCCAGTAAAAGCCCCTTACTACACTGCAGGAGCTGTTCTCTTTAGTTCTGATGACACGGAGAGCAAGGAGAGCTGACTGCAAAAAGTTAAAGTGGGGCTTCGACCCCCTGAAGACAACCCCGAGGGGGAACTCCCTCTTCTGGGTGTCAAGCTCCGCCACATTCCCCTGGCCAAATGTTACACAGGCTCCAATGAAGGGGAAATCATCACTCACTGTCTGTGCTGCCGTCAGAGTTGCTATGATGTTATCTGTTGGTGTAAGCTTGACGGGTGCCACACATGTAGGCCAGAGGCCCGGTTGAAGGGCGGAGGGCCCATAAAGGATCTCGAGGCGGAGGCAAAGTGGGCACAAGCTGTGCAGGGGAAGGTGGTGCAGCGGGAGTAAAAGGATGATCTAAAGCAAAAACACCGAACAACGTTGAACAGTGAACACGTTGTGTGTGAGGGACTGTCCCTCAACCTGTTTGTGTGTTTGCTTTTGACCGTTAATTGTTTATTTCTCAGCATGGCGCCTGACTTCATAGGTTGAATTATTTCCAGAGGAGGAGCCTTTTTTTTTTAATCCTCTCTCCAATTTTAGAGCATGACTTTTTGAATTTATGAATAAATACATTAAACGACTGGTCTGTGAACATGATGAAACTCCCAATGATGGCAGCCTTACTTTCCCAAATTTGACTTCATATTCAACTGAAGTTGGGCGATCAGGTTAGATTTTTCAGATTGATATGATAATATGTAGGCATGTGAATGAGATGATATTCAGAACAGGGAACAAAGATCTTAAGGAATCCCTACATAGTTGCTGATACTCCATCATTATCAATGGAGATGTATAATAATGAGTTACTTCACTGTCAGGCAAACACTAGTGAGTTTTGATACTAAAACACTGAAAGTAAAAATGAAACTATATTACTGGAATGTAGTGGGGACGGTATAGCCCAGGAAGTAGAGCAGTTGTCTAGTAATTGGGAAATTGGTGGTTCGATCCCTGGGTCCTTCAGAACCTCTGTCCTTGAGCAAGACACGGAACCCCTGACTGTTTAAGTCCTTTGGTAGAATAGGTGACCTGTCCAGAGTGGTTGCCCGTCTTCCTCCTAATAAGCGTTAGGATAGGCTCCAGCATGACTCAATGACCTGATATTGGTTAAGCGGCTGACGATGGATGGATGGATGAAATTTAATACTCAGGCGATGTGATTTTAATTGGGCCACTTTTTTGGACAGTGTCTTCCCTTCAACCCATCCTATTGTATAGGAGCAGGGAGCAGGTGCAGCCCTCAGGGACCAACTCCAGTTCTTTTTCCCATTGCCATGCTCAAGGGCACAGGCAGGAGTATTAACCCTAATGTGAATGTCTTTTTGATGATGGGAGGAAACCAGGGGAACCTAGGTACCCAGAGGAAACCTATACAGACACAGGGAAGACAAGCAGACTCTAAACAGGAAGGACCTGTGGTGGGATTTGAACCCAGGACCTTCTTGCTGTGAGGCAACATGCTAACCACTGTGCCACTGTATTACTCCCCGTATTACGAATAACACAAAGTTATCTTGTGCTTAATAGATTTTTTTTTAAAAACTGTGATAGATTGGACGGAGATAGGCTCCAGTTCCCCTGTAACCCAATTTTGGACAAGCGGTTGACAATGATTGGATGGATGGAAACATTCTCAATCATTCAGTCCACTGACTTTCATTTTAGTCTAATCTTAAATGCATTTGATTTCACAGTTTTTTTTCCTCATCCACACTGATCTGATCAATGAGCAAATGGAGAGTTTCTCACCTCATACTTCTAACTGGTGTAGTCACTTTTCCTGCCCTGCCAGGATTTAATTCCCATCACCCGTCAGCGTCGTATCTGTCGAGGCAACTGTGTAAAACGTGGATATTGTCGAGGAAAAGCGGAGCAAAGCATATTATGTTCCTGCATCAACACAGATGTTATCTTCTTGGACATTTCACTACCCTAGCCTGTACTATACATGGTTACAAACCCTTAAACCATATAATCTAAAGCCTTCTTTACAATTCTATGTTCCATATATGTCTCCCAGAATGGGAAAAGCTTGATCTTAAAACTGCTGTGTGAAAAAAATCCAAATACGGGAAAATGTTAATGACCTCAAATTTACCATGATAAATATTTGAACTGCAACAGCGATTTTGAAAAGATTGTGATGCAACTGCCTCATTTAAAACAGCAAAACACAACAAATACCTCCGTCTCTGTTTAGACATCTCAAATGCATCTTATCAGAAGGGGCTTCTCCTTTCAAAACACAGCCAAATTTTCTCTTTCCTCTCTGGTCTAAAGAGACATGCCGAGCCACCCTCCACTCTCAGGATGTCTATGCCCCGTTTGAACTTTATCTAACTTCCATATGTATACTATTCCCAAACAGAGTAAATACGGATTCTCTCTGTCCGGTTATCATCCCACCCACCGCACATGCTATTTATTATGAAATGACACCTCACTGTCTAGGGAAACTACTGCAATAAAGATTATTTATGCAACTAAACAGGGACTGGAAGACTCTTAAAACTCATATCATCATCAAGTCATAGGTGGTAGGTAGGCCAGCGGGCAAATGTCTACTTTAAGTTCGATTCCAAATATGATTACATTACATTACATTGTAGTGTTCCTGAGCAAGACACCAAACCCCTAACTGCTCCCCAGGGTGCTGCAGCTGTCCATTGCTCCTATACAGTAGGATGAGTTAAATACAGAAGACACATTTCATTGTAGGAATACAATGACCAGATGAAGTGGCTTTCCTCTCCTTATTCCTCGGTGATAATAACATACCGCTGGTGGAGGGTATTTAAGGCTTGCCACGGATCAAGGTACATAAGTATCAGGCCGCATATGTTACTTCTTTCGTCGCATGAGACGTCGGTCTGACAAGCAAAGAGAGAGATTTTAAATGTTGTACAACTTCAGAAAAAAAGAAAGCAGACACATGACCTGCCTTGGGAAATACTGCAGAAACATCCTAAAGTTTGCAGACGCTCAAGCTGAAATGACATTCGTAGAAATTGAAAAATGTCTAGCATGCAATGTTTATGAAACTAAGGATTTAAGAGCCTAGAAATTTCAGCTCAGTGATAAATTTCCTTTTTGGATTGTTCCAGTCTTTGAATGCACTTAGATACGCATTCTAGCTGCTTTGAAGGCTGGTAGTGGACATATGGCTTTCCCTTTCCTCCCCTCAATTTACTGATATATACCAGGTGTTATGCCTTTCATGGTGCCCCTCTAGATAATAGATTCACTCCTGGGAAGAAATATTGAGGTGCCAGAGTGAAAGAGGCCTGCTTCTTTCCAATATAAAGTGCTATCATGTAAAATAAATGAATTCTAATTTATTTGCGTAAGAGGCAAAAGGTCTTCTAGATCCCATGTGGTTGTCACATGTTTCTACCATTACTGTGGTGCTAAGACAATTTATTGTCACGGAGGCTCCCAGACACATACATACGCATGCATTTTCTCCTGTCAAACGCTGCACAGGGCCAGTAGTGCAGAAGACAACATGTGCAATACTGTGACAAAGAGTGCAGAGAGGCTGTCGGAAAAGAATCCTGAGTACGCATGACTATGATGAACTGATAATGACACAGCCACATTTCCACTGATAGGAATGGGTGTTCCCTTCAAAAGTCAAGGCTTTTTCACTGTCAAGAGTTTTTCATACTTGACAGAAAGTTTTACAAGCAAGGTCTGGGAAGAAGTTATATGGTGGTTTTAAATGTGTCCTGTTAAGACAATGATGACACCCCTGATGCACCTAACCCGTTGCTTCAGTTTCAGCTACTCCTGGTGTGTGGGGAAGGAGGACACAATCTGCAAACTCTGATTTCTTATCCAACCCATACTGCTTAGAGATTAGAGATTTATGATTGAGTTCTTTGTGTTTTAAAGGTTTTTGTTTTGTTGATCCATTTTCTGCCTTTATTTGACAGTTAGAGTCTAGAAAGAGACAGACAAGGCATGGGAGAGGGAAGGGATGGCATGCAGCTGGAGGCCCAAGCCGGATTTGAACCCAGGCCTCTGCAGTAAGGACTCACGGGCATGCACTCTACCAAGTGAGCCACCAGGGCACCCCATTGATTTCTTTATTGACTACATAATATAGATACTTGAGATGTAACTACGATCCACCCACGGACCTTTTTACAATAACATTGTCAAGACAGGTCTTCCTCTGTGGTCATGTTTGAAATGAGAATCAGATGTTTTTATGGTCTGTATACATCAGACACATTAACCCTATTGTAAGTTGGCCCCCTGATCTCAAAGTATAATACTTCTCTATTGATTTCAAAAGATCTGCTATCAAATTCACACATCCGTTGCAGCACCCAGTTTATTGTAAATCCACACTAGGTGTAAGTCCCCATTTACCAGCGCTGTCCAACCACGTGTTTTTAACAGCCATGACACACATGTTCTTATTTCAAGAAAACACTGCACCAGGCGTTTAGATTAAATCATACACCTTTAACCAGAGAAAGTCATAATAATCACAGATCAGAGCCGGTAGAGAGTTGGGCTGAAAGGAAAACTCGTGCGGACACGGCACTCAGTTTCACATGGCAGCACACAACAGCTACAGTACATGTTGGGGGATTCGCTTAAACTTAGTTAACGGAATTAACTCAGCCGCAATGGGCCTTCCCATTTCAGGAGTGACTCTAACAATGAATAGACCTAGTAGATGTCAACATTCCTGTGAAGTTTGTGTCACTCTTTTTCATAATCACATTTAAAGCTTTAATCAGATTAAGCATGTACAATACAAGCTTACCCCATGTGTGGTCCCCTTACTCCAAATCCTATTATTCCCCATTTTGATTAAAGGATAATACCTGTGGGATATTGTATCATTATTGTTGTTAATGTTATTAATACAGACCTGATTGACATTTGATGCACATGATTTTCATGCGTGTCGGCAATTCACTCTTAATGGGCCAAACATTGACTTGCTGTTTCTTACGTTAGAAGAAGGAGCTTGTATATGTCCTTGCACGTACATACATGCAATGAAATTCATTCTCTGCATTTATCCATCCTATCGTATAGGAGCAGTGACCAGCCGCAGTTAACCGGGAAGCAGTGTCTTGCTCAAGGACACCTCAACACGCTTTCCGCTGGAGCCGGGGATCGAACCACCAATCTAGATGACAGCTCTACCTCCTGAGCTATGCCGCCCCCTTAGTGGTCGTGCTGAAAAGCTGAAGCACGTCCTTTGAATTCTACACATTCCACTCTACAAGCTTTCATCTAGTTATTAGCTGTTGGCACCAGATGTCAGCCGTGATCTGATCTGGCTTACAATACCCACCTGAAGATAGCAAATCTAATCCTTCTTTTTCTATGTCACAGTGACCGAGTTGATTTTTACCATGTTTCTGAGAGGCTCCTCATTTACCAGGTCTCCCTTCTTGCCGTAGGTTACAGTAGGAGAATGAGAAATGGTAATGGTGAGTTGTAGCCCCCTGATATTCAATCTACTGTGGGGGGAATAACTGCTCTCAAAGTGATAAATCACATCACGTCTAATGAGAAGGAAGTGAGCGCAGGGACGGCTAGGGAGGTCTTGAGTAACTCCGCCACCAAAGGTGCGAAAGATGAGAACAGATGTTTTGTTGTCTCATATGGTGAGGTCACTTTGATGACTTTGACCTCATAAGCACGAGTCAGCAGGAGTTTTACAGCCAACAGGTCATAAATATATGCTCGAGATTGGGAGGCAGACATGACCAACATAGCACAGCATGACGTTATGATCTGGCAAGCTATGGCCAGTGCAGTGTTTTGTTTTGGTGTGCCCCCACTACCAGTCATTCTCACTACGAAACAGATTTACCTTCAGTGTCAGCATCATGGGGGGATATTGCAGGCCATGCCACCCCAAAGGAGTTATTGTGCCCTCCCACCTGCAAGCCAAGCCAAACTTTGTGTTTTATTGATTAATTTAGGGGGTGGGGTGGCTCAGCGGTAGAGCGCGCACCTCCAAGTCAGACATGGTGAGTTCGATCCTACCGCAGGGTGTCAGGAAAAGGGCATTTGGCTTTAATCCCCCATGCTTGGTACATGTGAGGCCTTCATTATGAGAGCTTTTTGTGTGGTCAATGGACTAGAATAACTTTATGAAAATGAGTATTTATCATGGGGGCAGCACAACTTAGGAGGTAGGGTGGTTGTTTAGTAATCGGAGATTGATGGTTCCATTCATGCCCCCTGCAGAAAGCAAGTTGAGGTGTTCTTGAGGAAGACATTGGAACCCCTAACTGTTCCCTGAGCACTGTGCTGAGTGCGTGTTCACTGCTCCGATAGAGTAAGATGAATTTTAAATGCAGGGAACAAGTTCCACCAGCCTTGGTCGTATAGCAATAAAACACTTCCTTATATTTAAAAGTGAAAACAGAGCAAACCTATGAACATAAAAAAACACCCTTGTTGATCATATATGAATAAGGTCACGTTAAGTCATTGGCCGGTTGCCAGCTTGACCTATGATGTATAGGTTTGATTTGTTGTCATTACATCGAGATAAGCACTTAATATATAGTGAGAAAGTCAGTGGTACGGCACTGCTATGTCTCAGTGAGAGCAAGTATTTATAAGACTTCACTTCGAATAGAGGGAAAAGGATGTAAGGACATGGTTACATGGTGTTTTTTCTTCAATCTCTCCTCCAGCTCCATCAATGGAAGAGAGGGCAAATGTGCCCAGCACCGCCACCTCTGAAGAGCAAGAGACCTTCTGTGAAAGTCCTGGAGAGTGCATCTATTAGGATGTAAGTAGAACTTATTTATTTGATGATCAACTTTCACATGTTTTCTTATGCATTTATGTGAATAACGTTTTCAATGTGCAGAGGTGCCATCACTGATTTTCATCTGTTTTGGTGCTCTGACAGTAGATATTGTCAAGTAGGCTAGTCTATCACTGTCTTGGCCTTAATATCATGATTCCTCTTCTATAGCATGGCAGTCTGCTAGTAATCATTTCATTTAGACGTAAACTGCAGAGGATTTCACTGCTGCTGGTCATTTTAAAGCTGTGCTTTCACTTCTTTCATTCACTACTGAATGTGATTGGCAGGCTGGTATCCGCTTTGACCATCTTGGATTGAGGGCCAGCCCGGAGAAGCATGTTTTTGGACCACGGGCATGCAGTGCTCCACAAAAGAAGGGCCCAGTTGGTTCAGCTAATGTCTGAGTGAGACTTAACCTGAAAATGCTCAACTGAGGGGAAGGACACAATTCTTAGGAGGTTCAGCACCAATACTCACCGCCTGCAACTCTTCTAAAAGTAAGCCATGCGTTTAATTCACTTCGTGATGCCAGCCTTGGCTTTCAGGATTATTACGCAAAGTGTTGAATGATTTTTGGGTCTGTCTGAATTTACTCAGTAAGAGTGGCATATGTAGTCTATTTTAAATTATGTTCTAATAATGCACACAGAGTGTGTGCGTGCGTGTGTGTGTGTTTGTGTGTGTGTTTCAGAGAGAGAGAGAGAGAGAGAGAGAGAGAGAGAGAGAGAGAGAGAGAGAGAGAGAGAGAGAGTGAGAGTGCACATGTG
>OMLC01036843.1:0-10159 GCA_900302585.1 Regalecus glesne
CTCTCTCTCTCTGTGTCTCTCTCTCTCTCGCTCTCTCTGTCTCTCTCCCTCTCTCTCTCTGTCTCTCTCTGTCTGTCTCAGTCTCTCTCTCTCTCTCTCTCTGGCCTCTTGGGTTACCTAATGAGTTGGAAGAAAAGCACATTTTCTCCCTATGATGAGCGAGGTCTGTTTTAGATGGCACGGTCAGCTGAGGGAGCGCAAACAAGTTTAGATGGGGGATTAAGCCCGGATGCCCCTCCTGATGGCTAAACAATGGGGATCAACCTCACTGCGTCTGGCGAGCCAGTTCCTGAAGCTTGCGCTCTACCACTAAGCTGCCACGGCCTCCTGTGGGCCATGTTCTCCCTACGATACTAAATAAAGTAAACACATCAAATACTTTCACGTGAATGAGACAGTGTGCTTTTTGTGTTACCGTGTATGTAAGGAAAAGGTTGTGCACAGACATGAAATATGGTGGCCAGACTACATATCACCAACAACTTATGCCCTATAGTGAAAGACAGGAAAACAAGATGCAACTCAGAAGAAGCGAACATATACATAAGATGCCACACATTGCAACAGATGCTACTGTCAAATGGAATGAGCAGGAACAAGCTGTGAAGAGGACCTTGCACCATGTCAGGGTGCTATTCACACATGCATCCCTACAATATGTTGAAAATGTTACAGCCAGTTCCATGTGTTCTTCGCTACCAGTGGAAATAAAAAACAGTCTGCATTGATCCTTAGCCATCAAAATAACAGCCATTGATAAGTAAGGCCACACTGAATTTTTTCATTTTTTAAAAACAACATCACCCAGACCAAACCACATGCTTGGTCAAAAACCGTATCTACTATATGACATATGACCAGGCAGTCACATTTTTCTGGTTATTATTTAGAATGTCAGGACTCCGTTGTTTGAGTAAACAAACAGTTCACTGGCTCTAGGTTGGTGTTTTTAAAATTCCGCTCCCATTTATGAGGTAATTAGGAGTCTACACAAGTAATCATCACTCCATTTGCAGAGCAGGGCATGCTTGAACAAATTATTGATAAAGCTTATTACAGGAAAATGAAATGCCAGGCAGCCGAGGCTGTTAAAGGGGTGTTTTCCCTTGGGGAGGGTTTGTATAAAATGTCCTTGGCAGTTGTTGAATGTGCATGTATTTGCAGACACTATGGTCTAGTCTCCTGCTAATTGACTACCTCAGTATGTTATTTCTTGTTGTTCAGGTTCATTTAAATGCACTCTTGTTTTCCCTTCTTTAATGTCACTAATGCCCTTCTCCTCTCCTCAGGCTCTGGCCAACTCAGCCTTTTATCATCCTCAACCTCACTGCAGCATTTGACACCATCAACCACATAATTTATCTCTCATTCTTTGAATCTTCCAATAACATCACCAGTACTGCCCGAGGTACGTCTGCTGACTTGTAAAATCCTAAATGGGCTTGGCCCATCATACTTGTCTGATCTCAGGGCTTCTCTGTGTGCCCCTGTTGTGGATAAAAATCAAGCTCTAGGAGTCAAAAATGAGGCTGGCAGACAAAGTGTCTTTTCAAAGCAGCAAAGCAGGTTCATTGTGAAAATTTAAATCAGGGATGAAGATCAGAAAAGGAGCTGAACGCCCTAGGTATCCCTGTATCCCGCTTTTTATGATGGCCTCTTCAGCCCTCCTAGATCATGGGGGGGCCCAATAAGATTCCATAATTTCTTGTCATGAACATCAGCCCTCATTGATTGATCATATTGTTTGTGCAATCTTATATAAAATGTCTTTGTTTGGGAACTACTATTTCTAAAAAACCTGAAGTGAGAGATCAACATCAACTCCATTCTCAAAAAAGGTTCAGCAGAAGATGTTCTTCCTGCAGCGATCGAAAAAAAATTCATCTCTCATGAGCCAATTGTACACCACAATCACTGAATATGTCCTGTGCACATCCACCGTGGTCTGGTTCAGAGTAGCAACAAAACAGGACAGGAACAGACTGCAGTGATCAGGAAGTACAGCAGGGGGGAAAAAAAGCATTACTTTGCGGGACTTGGACAACTCTAAAGCAGAAATGGGTGGGTAGAATCAGCACAGACACCCCCCTCCTATTCCCGGGTCACTGTCTATTTGAACTTCTTCCGTCTGGCAAGTGCTACAGTGTACACCAAATACATCAGATATAGACACACACCCCACACACACACAGGTCATTTCACTCATAAACACTTAACAGCATGGTGCGATAACGGACACTTGTTATCGGAGTATGACACTGTGTAAAAGTCCCTTCAGGTCAAGATGTCTCACCTACATATCCATGATGTGCACCACCTCTTTAAAACCAGATATGCAATGAAAACGTTTGTACCATACAAATGTGCAAATTTAAATACATATTCAACTGTTGTATACTGGTTAAGATGACTAACCACAGTTAGGAGTCCATTTTAACAAGGACCATGGTAGCTCAGTGGGTAGAACATATGTGCCTTAGGAAGTGATCAGCCAGAGGCAGTGGGTTCGAATCCACCGCACGGCATCAGGAAGGGCATCTAGCCTTAATTCCCCTGAGCTCCATCTAAGCCTGTGTCCACCCCCACAATGTGGGGGGGGGACCAATCGTGACATGTTAAATGGACCTCTTTCATTGTTGTGAATGTAACGTAGGTATATAGGGTATATCCAGGGTACACTGCTACATTAAGAACTGTTTCCATATTTTATCCGGCAAATGTGACATGAAACCAAAAACTTTTTAATATAGTTTAGCTTTCCCCGAGTACCAGCATCGGGGACGGTAACACTGCACTCATTGTGCTTCATTAACTTCATTAGCTTAGCTCTCTTCATTGAGAGTGAAAAACGATAACACAGCATTGACTGGCTTTAATTAATATGGACTGCAATTAATCTCACAAATCAAGGCCGACATTAGAGAATTCAGGTGATGCACCATGAACAACTTTCCAAAATATGCCTACTGAACTGTTCAGTGATCAGCTTCCAAATTCAAATACAGGATTGCTTATGTGAGTTTACACACAACCTGAAAAACCCTATTTTCTGCTGTTCACTCACAGGGTCAATATCTGTTTTGGAGTTTTAGCTCCAGTTGAATAAAGGTAATGAGTTTCTAACATCACCATGTTATTCCTCTGGCATCACAACTTTCAAATTTCAGAAAGAGAATTGCTTCAGGGCCCACCCTGAAGTCGTAGTCGAAGGCAAAGGTTATCCAGACCGTATGGGTTTGAAATGTGCCCATTTTAAGAGAGTTGCATTTCTGTAACCAGGAGGAGCATGGCTCAGAGGGAAGAGCAGTTGCCTGGTGATCAAAAGCTTGCAGGTTTGATCCCTGCACCTGTAGAGAACTGTGTTGATGTGTACTTGAGCAAGAAACTGTTCCCCTAACTGCTCTGCCCTGTGATGGACTGGCGACCTGTCCGGGGTGTGTCCCCGCCTTTCGCCCAATGAGAACTGAGATAGGTTCCAGTTCCAGCATGACCCGACTTTTGCTAAGCAGTTTACAATGAATGGATGGAGCTTCTGTAACCTAAAGTAAACTGAGGTTTATTCAGTACTTGTTTGTTCTTGATTATTTTTGCATTTTAATGACTCCTTGTCTGGAATTCTGCTTTTAATTCTGTCTGACATTTCAGAAATGTAAACAATCATGCTTATCTAATTGGCATTTATTCATTGTTGTTCTTTACAGCACTTCAAAACATTTCCCCAGCAATTCCTCCATATTAATTTGGGTTTCTTGTTTCTGTCATCTGTCCTTTTTTGTACTATTATTTCTAATTATTATTCCTACCGAGGAGCTAGTCTGCTTAAATGAAAACATGGCAATACTTGTAGAATGTTTTCCTGACCCAATGGTTGCCATGATGAAAAACAATCCATCCACCCATTACGCTGCACGGGCAAAAATCCCACCCTCTTGGAGGGCTGTCGGGAGTCATCAATTCAAATATAGCCAATTTTTTCCTCCACCAAAGCCAGCATGGCAGAATTAAAACTTGAGTCAGGGGGAGCAGTGGCTCACGGCCAATCTTTACTTACGCCCGGGTAATTTGATTAGGTCCACGCTGACTGTGGGCAAGATGTTGCGCTGCGCCTCTGGGAATAGAAAATATCAAATTAATAATTGCAATTGATGGGCAGCCAGATGTCAGTGTCTGGAGTTGGTGGCGGGTGGAGCAGTGTACCTTGTGTCTCATCCCCATCCCCCTCAGTCAGACATATGTGCCATCAGTGACTAGGAGGCCTGACACTGCCAAATTACCATGAGCCATGTGTTTCCTCCACCTCCTCTCCATGGTGAATATATCAACTGGGCATGAGACTGAGTTGGTCCTTAGATGCTGTGTGCTCACAAGTTTGTGTCTCTTGCTTGGCCAAGAACAGGACCGCAAGCCAACGGATTTGCCCTAGAATATGAGCATCTCCTTCACGAACACTCACATGCTGTAAAATAGAAATTATACCCTTTTATTCACAAAAAGAGGTGAATCTGTTCAACTGGATCAGAAGTTTATTGACATACGTTTCGTCACTCACCGGGGGGCTTCTTCAGTCTGATCCAGCTGAACAGATTCACCTCTTTTTGTGATTACCCTACCTGGATTCTTGAGCATGCATCACGACATACCCTTTTATTCTTCATCACATTCTAATGTGGAGCAACACTGCATGATGCCTTTGTTTCCTCCCTGATACAATAGAATCTGGACAGGGGAGACACCCCAATGAGTTTGATGGCAACACCACATAATTGAATGCATAGTGAATTGTAAATAATCATTTGACACATTGCTACTGGCTTTTGTGTTGACACATATAAAAGGAAAGACTCTGATACCCACAACACTGGCATGTTGATTATGCCCGGCTCTTAACACAGCACAGAT
Source organism: Regalecus glesne (assembly GCA_900302585.1). NCBI lineage: Eukaryota > Metazoa > Chordata > Actinopteri > Lampriformes > Regalecidae > Regalecus > Regalecus glesne. The sequence continues at coordinate 4,900 of OMLC01036843.1, forward strand.
CAATAATTAACTGGGGAACCCGAGGAGGGTCGTCAATAGTTCTGGGGATTGATGGATGTGAGACAGGAATTTAGCATCTGGTGTGAAACAAGTGGACTTGGCCAGTTATCGACATTTTGTTTCATACACGAGCTATATCATATGTTTGAGTCAGAGGCCATGAGAAGCCATGAGGGGGTATTGATGGCGATGTGAGTGTGTTAAAGAGTGTGTTTACTGATTTGTGCTCTTGCGATGTGAAAACTAAGCGCACATGTTAATGAGAGAAATAAAGAGAGTCATAAATGCATGCCTCGAGCTATGTTTAATAAATTATCTTAACTGACATCTGTAATAAGTGTCAGACCTCGTGACGACTACTATTAACATTTTGCCAATGACAACACTAGCTACCATCATCAAATGTGGCTGGCATTCATTCTGAGGTTGCATTGGCTTCAGAGAGGCCCCGGAGGGACACCAGTCATTTAATATTATATCCAATGCGTTTGAGCTCAGAATATCACATCAGCTGGCATCGCCTCTGTTCTGCAGTACACTGGCAAATCCCCATATAACTGGTGGGTATTGCTGACAAGAGAAAACACGCTTATCCGATGTGCATGCTAGCTGTGTATTGTACATAGGGGGAGTGATATGAGTCATTCTCTTGCATACCAATGGCTACATTCTAATGTTTGTGCAATAAAATGCATCTTAGTATCATCCTTGCCCACTTGAGAACCCAGACAATCCTGTCATCATCATCATCATCATCATCATCATCACCACCATCATCCCCACTTTATACATGGACTGCTCAGGTATGTGCATATCAGATATGGGATTATAACATCATCCAATCCTACGTACCCAGTGACTGTTGCGGTAGAACGGCTGACAAGTAGGGAATGACCTTATGACAGCCTGCTAGGATCAACTATGTTCTTGTCAATCTCTTTAATGATTTGGCACATTTTGCATCATATGCCCTTCCTGACACAACCACTAACCCTATGGATGGGAGCACAGGTGAAGCCATGAATGCCATCCCAGTATTCATGGACTTGTGTCCATGCCTGTCACTATAATTATAAATAGTTTTGACTACATACCCCCCCTCACAAAAAACAACCAAAGATTCCATTATCAGTCCTCTGCCTTTTAGCCCATCCTATTAAACAGAAGCAGTGAGGTGCCAACATATGGCGCTCAGGGAACAGTCAGGGGTTCAGTGACTTGCTCAAGGACACCTCAACATACTTTCTGCAGGACCAGGGATCGAACCTGTAACCCTCCAATTGCCAGACGACTGCTCTACCCACTGAGTTATGCCACCCCCTGATATTATACATGACGTCAAAGCATTCTGTTGTCAAGGTTGAAGTAATGTAATTCAGAAGGGATCTTTGCGTGAACAAAAACACTCATCCATCCACATCCAGTAAGGGCCCTGAGGCTGTACACACAGCCCAGGACATCACTGGATGTAAGCTGCCCTGTCTTCAGGAGCTGTACACCCAGCAGTGTCTCAGAAAGTCCTCGTTTGTCATTAAGGATTCAGGACACCCACACAATAGCCTGTTCTCCCTGCTCCCCTCAAGGAGGAGATACAGGAGTCTCAAAACACGTACCAGCAGACTGAGGAACGGCTTCTTTCCTCAGGCTATAAGACTTCTTAATATATAAAGCACACGCAAACACAAGTGCGGCCTAATCATGTCTGTAATATCTGATTACCACCCATGTAGTATATATTTATTATTTTTCTCATTGTAACACTTCATAGAGAAAATCAGCTTTTTACCTCTGAGGGTCATTAGCACACTTTCTGGGACTGTTCTGCAGCACCAAAGTGTTTTGGCATAGTTAGGCGAGTGACCACATCATAATCTAACTTTTTATTATAGCATCATGTCAGAGGTGGCACAATTAAGTTCCACTGAAGCTCAGTTCTACCACAATGGTGTTGCCCATTCAGATGAGATCACTATAAGCTGGCAGGGTCCAGACCCAAAACAACTCTGGGTTTTGTAAACATGCAGATAAGATCATAACCAGCCCATCCCAGTTCCCGTGTGTTCATAAACCCTCCCTCTTGGAAAGCAATAATGAATAATAAAAATGGGAACAACTGGGCAAAAAAATAATATTTTCCCTATCCAATCTAACTCCCCACCATGCACATGTGCACACTTTTGTAAAAAACAACAACAACATCCACACACAACAGCATAGATCAAAAGTGCATCAGCAAATCTCCACACTCCTAAATGGTGGTCATGTAGAACTGGATCATTCTCTGTGTGAAGAGCACCATTTTATCTCCCAGAGCTGAATGCATCAGCATAGATGCTACTCATTACTTGATGCCGCTGGCATCCAGCGTCTATTCCATCTTTCATCTGACTTTATTGATCAATTCTTTTTTTAAACCTCCCAAAATTCTCAGTGCCAATATTCAATAATGTAGAATCAGTATCTTATCTGGTTCTTCATTGTACTTCCTCATACACTGATTTTATTGACATTTTCAACTGTTCTCATCATTTTGTTTATTTTGTTGCTAATAGAATGTCATTTCATCATGTACCATCATGCTTTGGTTTATACTAATCTGTTATTTTGCTGTACCCACTTAATCCAGTTTGGGGACATGTTGGGCTGGAGCCTATCCCATCAACCACTAGAGGGTGGGCAGTAGGAACACCTGGACCTGCTTTCTGTCTTTATATATATGGACAAATTGTTGTTGTTCTTTTAAAGGGACCACATGCTGGTTTTCATATGAATGTCACCATTCGATGCACAGCGCCAGATTATAAATTCATGCTAATTCACATCTGCAGTCCCTGCATGTCTTTTTGACAGTAGGAGGATACCGGAGCTCCCATGGAAACCCCGCACAGACACAGGGAGAACATGCAAACTCTACACAGAAGGGACCTGGGTTTGGACTCAAACCAGGATCTTCTTGCTGTGAGGCAACAGCGCTAATCGCTGCATCGCCATACTGCCCTATTTAAACCTTGTAGTTTGAGGGCAATTAAATGCATTTAATCTCTGCTATTAAACTGTGCATAGATTATCTATACCGTTTGCATCAAAAGCCTAACATAATAGCATTGATATTTGGCCTCCTTCACCTCAAGAGTGAAGGGAAACAACATTATAACAAGAAGCCAAGAGAGGAAGAAGCAGATGCTTATAAGTATCTACTTATAAGCATTTAGTTCTGTCAGCAAGAGACATGTGCCAATCGTCATTTGACATACCCATGCTCAATAAATTGCCTTAAACCGTCAGGCTCAGACTTGCCAAGACACCTTTGAATAACCTATGCGGAATCATGAATCATGACCAAAACTGGAATATTATCATCCAGAAAGTCTTGCACGCTTACAGGGGGGGGGGCATGCGTATATATCTTGCTTGCACAGGATTTTTATTCATCTTTGCTCTTAAGGTCAACTCTATCCCATAAATAAAGTTCCAGCTGAGAGCTGAGGCAAGGGATCAGCATCTGATGGTTGATTCATCAGCCCTCACTGAGGCATCAATGCACAAGCAAATGAATGGTGCATAATAGAAAGAGAGACCGAGAGAGAGAGAGAGAGGAAATGGGTTCCACCTAAAGAAAGCCCACCTTGTCACTATGAGAGAATGAGTGATCTGGTCAGTTCAAAAATAGCTCAGATGATCTTGTTAAAGATATTTTTCTCCCTCACCCCAAAAAAGGAAAGAAAGGCAATGACTGGTAGCAGGGGTCGTGGAAGCAGAAGCAGCCATAGGAGATGTAGATGTGAAAATAAAGCCCCACCAGTAATTTAAATTTAAGATTTCATTATGCACTTGTATCAGAGTCATTAATTTAGATAAAGAGAAATGCCGTAACAAACCTTTATTTCTTTTTGAATAAAATTTTGAAATAAACCAGCCAGATCATTTGGTTTGATCTCAATGATTTGGGAATTATTGACAGAATGTTATCATTATCGAATATCCACTATATCTTCAGTTCCCTAAACCCCAGTCATTTGGAGCGAGGGCAGCTCCACAAGATGTGAATTGCAACAGTAACATTGGAAGTTGAGGAAAATTATGAAAATGACCAAGAAAGCAGCGTTTCTTATCTTTTTCACATTTAATCCACAGTGTTATCAAGCTCAGATAGACAACCTGCCCATGGTTTGACTAATTCATTGAAACAGACTCAGCCTTAGGAGACAGTTCACATTGGCTGTGTAAATTTTACTCTGTTACTGGTCAAGAAGTTTTTTACCTCTTTGTGTGTGTGTGTGTGTGTGTGTGTGTATATGTGTGTGTGGGGGGGTGAAACCCTCGTAACCAGTTGTCATGTTAATATATACGACTGCTAATGACCCTGGTGTCTCTGGAAAACTTTTGTGGTCATGTTAATTGTCACCAGGGGGTGTTAGCAGTCATAGAAAAAGGTCCAGATGGGAATGATGACTGTTTTAGCAAATACTGTGAAATTCTTCTTACACAGGCTCGCCCACAGAAATGGCTGGGCCCTTGAAAACGTTCAGTGGGAACCCCCGCCCAGTATCGTAGCGTGGGTTGCTAGCATCCAGGGCAAGGCAAGTACTGCACTCCCTAAAATATTGTAAAATGTTACGTGGTAATGTTTAACATCCCCCGCCCCAGTCATGCTGAAAAACTGTGTAGAATATTCGGCCATTGAGAGATGTTCTGTGTGAGAGGGAGGCCGTGCCATTCCATTTATTATTACTTCTTTTTTCTTTTGAAATCTTGCACCGCTAAGTATTTTGCGTACAAGGGAACCACCCCTGTGGCTCCGCCCATGCTACATCCCTGCCACCGCCCCCCCAAAAATTGACACACTCCTATTGTGTGTGTATGTGTGTGCTCATTATCTCCCACTGAACACATACATGTAAACTAACAGACTAACGGGAACTATATAGGCAAAATCCCCCCCAGACAGACAGACAAACACGCACACGCACACACACACACACACACACACACACACACACACACACATACACACACACACACACACACACAGACCAATAAAAATTATACATCAGGAGGCAAAACTAGCAGGCTAGACCTTGGATTAAACAGGGGCTGCAAGATGCCTGTAAAAAGAGAATGCTCTTTATAGACAGTTCATAAACTGTCAAATAATAGAGGCAGAAAATAGATACAATATATAAAACAAGTTATTCCTATGATGATATTTTGCGAGGACAAACATAATGAAATAAGGTCAATATCGAGGGCACATGGAGAG
>OMLC01036845.1:0-11679 GCA_900302585.1 Regalecus glesne
GTAGCTCTCTGCATGTGTTCCAATGTGTAAGTGTTGCCAACTCTGAGTGAAGGATAAATGAGTGCGGCTAAGCAAGTGAAAGCCGCGCTCACATCTCCATGGGACCATTGACATTGAGATGCAACAGCTAATACTCAATTCAACCTTAACCTCCACTGCACTCCTTCTTCACTCCTCCTCTTCACTTCATGTCCTTCTCAAACGGTGCATACACACATTCTTGAGAGACAACTGGTGACTAGACTAAAATGCAGCCTTTTTTCTAGATTTAGCAGAGTGGTTTTTGGTGCTTTCTGGAGGTTTCATGGAACCTAAGGTTATGAGATTGGCTTCAACAATGAAGGAGCATTTGAACTCTCAGTTCAAGTATAATTTAGTCATCAGAATCAGAGACACAAAGTTTGGCCTAATGTTGCGTAAAAATCTGAAATTTGGTTTTGATTATTTTCATGCTTTTCACTTAATTGAAACCATGCATGGTTGGTATGCTTCTAACACATTTAATGACCCATGAAACTCAAATTCTATCCTGTCATTTAAAAATGCATGGGTAGAAAAGTGAAAATGTTGATGACAGTATTCTTGAACATTCTGGACACAGGAGGCTTCTATCTGTATTCCATCTAATTCTGTGTTCGAGCTTCCATGTCCCACAGCAGCAGCACAGCGGTTTCTAAGTGCATGCCAACGTGTCTGCCACTTTACATGCCTTACACACAACTGTGCAACGCACATCGGTGTCATGGAGAGCTGCGTCACAGAGCGGAACATCAGCAGCCAGAAATGCAGCAGCATCTGGGCACCAATCAATTCCTCTAGTCCGCTGAGTACTGCACAGGCTGAGCACCAGACGCTCCAGGGAGGCGTGGCGTGGTCCGGTTCTGGCCCAGTGGGAATTCCCTTTTTTATCCATGGCACAGATGCCAGTTTAAGCTTCTCATCCCTTTCTTGGCCTTAACAGATATATCACACACCCAGAACACCTCAACAATGCTTATACCAGCCCCATGTCATTTAAGGCTGAGGGTAATCACATGGGTTGCCTTACTTTCACACAGCCGAGTAGACTACAGCAGAGAACTCACCTACTTCTACTCTGTCTGCAGGATTGGACGATAATTTCATACTACCATTTGTCATCTTTCAGTGGTTTTGTATTGGGATGAAATTCAGATATTGTCATATCCATCTATCCATCACCAACCACTTATCCAAAGGTGGGTTGGGGGGGGGTCATGCTGCAGCCTATATGAAATAAATGACAAAGAGAATCTAGGTCTATTTTTACGTGTCAACATTAGCCCCCGTGTTGTGGGGTTGGACAGAAACCTTGATGGAGTGTGGGAGATTAAGGCCAGACGCCCTCCTGACACCCCATGGTTGGGACAAAGCCTGCGATGCCTGGCGTGTCGTCTCCTGATGCCTGTGCTCTAATGTTAAGCTACCATGGTAGTAATAATGTGAATCTATTACATAAAACCCTCACAAAATGAGGTCTGAAATATCTGCAGGAGTATGATTTGAAAACTTTTTTTAAAGGGACCATGCATAGCTTTTTTGATTACTGTCACCATTCGATGTGCTGCACCGGATTATGGCTTCAAGCCGATTCACATCTACAGCCCCAACATCTCTTTTTGAAGTTGGGAAGAAAACGGAGCACCAGGATGAACCCCACACAGACATGGGGGGGGACATGCAAACTCCACAAAGACAGGACCTGATATGGGATTCAAACCAGGACACACTTTGATATCATACTTTACACTACCAAAGAGTTCAGTGTGATGAACCTGAGTTGGATTCTCAGGTATAACTTATCATGTTGATGCTAACTGTTATGTACAGTAAAATTTCATCTGATTATCACAATTGTAATATTGCTCACAGGGTTCACTCCTATAAGACTTGAGTGGGAAGAGGTACCACATTATAGAGATAAGTTAATGGGGAATAACTAATTGTGGCTAATCTGTAGAATCTTATAGAGCCACGGAGGGAAGAGGACGTAGCGTTCACCACACAGTGAAGTTCATTTGCGGACCACCACAAAAAAAAACCCCAGCACGGATGGAGAGTAAGCCAAAGGGAGGGAGAGAAAGAGAAAGACAAGACAGAGGAGAGTCCTTGGGGGGAACATCTTTCCTTGCACATTTCTGGTCTTTCAAAAACTGTCTCTCAGTCTTGCAGTGAGTCTGGTATAGGCTATCTGTATGAATGTGTAATGAACACAAACTGGGAAAAATGTGGAGCGCGTTCCCATTCTCCACTCTGCTCATGCATTCATTATCTTTTGTGCTCCTTGAATAAAGAAAACACCAGAAAAAAAACAAGCCATCACAGCTCCTTTGTATGCGGCTGTATGAAAAGGCAGCGAAAAAGACAAATTAAAATGTAATTTATGATGCTTTGTTTTCTGCTCTCTCGCTCTATCCGTCACCTCAAATGTCACAAGAAGCATGTAATACCGCTGGGCCCTGCTGTGGCACGACACAGAGCACTGCACACCAGTGGTGTCTGTGTGTGTGGAGAGAGCGAGAGAGAGAGAGAGAGAGAGAGAGAGAGAGAGAGAGAGAGAGAGAGAGAGAGTGAGAGAGAGAGAGAGAGAGAGAGTGAGAGAGAGAGACTGCTTCTGAGCATTGTGATGACACAGAGAGCTGGGGAAGATTCCTGACATCAGTTCACAAAGACGAACTACTCATATGCACAAACCCACATGGTCACCCACATGGGAGATGACAGCAGAGCAGGCTTCGCTACCGTGATGAGGAGGCAGGCACATAAAACATCAGCCATGATAACTTGCACCGTGCAGCATAACAGGTCAAGGACAAAAAGAATCTATTTAAAAAAGGAAGCCATTCAATTAAGGGGTAAAAGGCTAAGAGTCCTTGTGGGCAAGCAAACAAACAAATTATAGATACAATTAGTCCAACTCATTAGCTTGTATCAGCTAGAGCAGAATCCCACTCTCTTATGGATTCAGCCCAAGTCCTTAACCAATACTCCCTTTTTCACCCCCACCCACACCGAGTGACAAGCTTTTACGCACGTCTCCAACATCTACATAATGACGCATCCAGCACTCTCAGGGATTCATGCATCCCTTCATGCACATGAGCATGACCGGGTGAGCCTGTGTACGTCAGGTGGTGCTGTGGATTCTTTTATGGCTTGGTTGTCTGTCATAAGGAACCTGGGCATCTCAGGGGAACCTGCTATTAAGAGAACTCCCCATCATCCTCCACATTCTTGTCTCAGTCCTGTGTGATGAGAAGTAAAATCCTCGTAGCCTGTCAAGGCCATGCGTTGGAGTGCTGCTCCTGTAGTGACTCCAAGCAGAACATGAACAAATAGTGTTTCTTCACTGAGGGACATCAGGAGCGTTCCTTTACCCACCCTGGCAGAAGTGGTCTCTGGTTCAGCGTTACCTAAGTTTCCAGTCATACTCCAGCAGAATTCGGTTCCTCTCAGTCACAGTGCCGGAAGGATCCAAAGCATCACCACACTGGAGGTTGTTCCATCAATATGGGTTTCTTCATTGGCCAGTGGCCTTAAGTTTACAATGGTCCAAATTGCTGTGGCACTGAAGCTAATTAACCAGTAGTATGTAGGGGGCTGCAGTGGCTCAGTGCTAGACGGTGTGCTCCAGGAACTAACGAGCCAGATGTTCCGGGTTTGAACCTGCAAGCTCCATCCAAGTCCGTGTCCACCCCCATAACATGGGGACTGATGGTGACACATAAAACTAGACCTCTGGCTCAGGATACCTGTCATTTAGATGCCTATGTATGTGAACCTGTTCGCCTTTTCGGATTCATTCCTGAGCCTACTTTTGTGCATGTCTGGATTGGTCAGAAACTCTAAAGTCAATTCCCAAAGGCTGTGTCCAGACGATGTGTTGCACACTCCACAGCCATTAACTCCACTGAGAGTCCAGGCAGAAATAGCAGAGCTGCAGCCAGGCTGGAGCCATGGGAGCTGGACATGCTGCTCTAAATCATGCATGCATGCACACACACACACATACATGAGTCGAGGGTTTGGTTGAGGCTAATCTCTCTTAGGCACCAAGCTAAGGGCAGCCCCTTAAGCAGCCTTGGCCAAACTTCAACAAGCCTAAACATCAAGAGTCTGAAAAACTCGCCTTCAACAAACTGAGAGGGGCCACTGGCTTGCATACAAAAGGGTGAATTATTGTTCTGCCCATTTCACATGAGTGGTTTTGATGTACTTTCCTGAGGCACACCATATCAGAGTCTAATACTTGAGAATACAAGCTACATAAAACGGCCATTAAGACTTGCGATGCATTATTGGATTCAGCCACATTAATTCTAACTTTATAACAGCTATATACGAGACCTCTCATTTCCAGTGACCCGAGAAAAACTGCTAACAAACGACAGCTTCAACTTCCTTTGTCCATATAAAGACATATTTGCCTTGATAGGTTGAGACATTTCACACATGTGCTGATGAGAGGGCATGAGTTTCACTGACACCACATCTCCAAGTCATAAAAAACTAAACAGAACAACACAACATAGGCCTTCGGGTGAGAGATCAGCCATAAAACAACTGAAAACACTCCCCTAACCAGCAACTCTCCTTGTGTTTTGTGTGGTACCCATTTTATTTCACACAATTCTGGGTGCAAATTAATAAATCACAACCTCCCCGGGAATTTTATGTACATGGCCTGAAAAGTTTGGCCTGGGAGCCAGTGGTAGTTTGAGATTGGCCGTTTTGAATGCTGTCGAACTGGCTCTGGTAATGATTACATCTAGTCCAACACTGCAGCTGCAGAGACCAGATAACAGAGACGATGGACAAGAGGGAAAGGACAGAGGGGGTGAAAGGGGCACAGTCTGGGAAAGCCCTTCAAACGTCCATTTCAGATCCAACCAAAGAGATAAAAAAGAGATTATATTCAAAGTAACCATGACCTTTCTACGATAATGCCATACAAGCTAAGTGCTTGCATGGAATCTGATATTCAGATTCTGTAGTGAAGGGACGACTGGGCAATCCCCAGGCAATCCCTGGGCAACCGCTGAGCTATGCCCCCCCAATTGGTCTGGCAATCGGAAGGTTGCCGGATCGATCCCCGGTCCTGCATACAGCATATCGAGGTGTCCTTGAGCAAGACACTTAACCCCTAACTGCTCCCTGAGCGCCATATGTTGGCAGCTCACTGCTCCTATACAATAGGTTGGGTAAAAAATGCAAAGAAATCCAAATTTCCGCTTGCAGGACTGATAAGGGAATCTTTTTTTTTCTCTTGTAGGCCTTAGCATCAACCACCACCACCAGTACTACTACTGTCTGCTCCTGTTAGGGGTCACAGCAGCTGATCATCATCTCCATCTCTTCCTGTCCTCTACATCTTCCTCTGTCACACCAGCCACCTGCATGTCCTCCCTCACCACATCATAAACCTCCTCTTTGGTCTTCCTCTTCTCCTCTAGCCTGGCAGCTCCATATTCAGCATCCTTCTCCCAGTATACCAGCATCTCTCCTCCACACATGTCCAGACCATCTCAGTCTGGCCTCTTTTACTTTGTCTCCAAACCCTCCAACCCAAGGATGTGTGTTCAGGGAAACCAAGTGAGGCACTGCCTCACCGGTCATCATATAAAGTAAAAAACGAACAGTGATAAAATAAAATTAATATCCATATTTCTCTACTGATCTGTGCTATAAATATAGTTTCTGTATGACTCCAATCATTTTAATCTTTTTTTATAATCAAAATCGCCTAATTTGCGTTTTTTTTGTTCAAATAGAGGAGATGTGAGTTGAGATAGTGATGCGCTGAGCCTCAACTCCGATTGCACAATCCCTCAAAACTAGGTTGAGCGTTTCTCTCTGTCCTTCACGTCAGCCATGTAATGTTTGTAGAGACTGGGAATTCATTAAAGATAGATTAGTGACGTTAAAGCATGTATGCTCCTCAGTGTGTCGCAGCAGCAACTCTTGAGCCGGGTTTGACTCCAGCGGGCTGGATGAAATATGGGGGTTTCAGAGGAATAACAAGGGATAAGGAAGATCCTGGTGGAAGTCTGCTAGGGTCTGATGCTTCTGACCGACTGCTGCATTATGATACCATGCACTGATGAGTTATGTTTCAGCAGTCACACAAAAGCAAAGGCAAATTGCTCAGCAGTAAAGAAAAATCAAAGCCTTCAGTGAATCCATGCATTAATATTCACTGGGTGACTGTGATGGCACATTTCAACAGGGAACAAGTGCTAGGTGGGTGGGTGTTGTGGAGGTGGGGGCTGGTGATTTTAGCTATCTTCCTCCAGTCCTAGGGGTAAGTGCTGAGCAGGTGTGCTGCTAATAACTCTTAATTATTCTGGGAGTGAAGAGCACATTAAAAGCAATGGATGCCAGTGTGCAATGCTAAATGGACAATTTTAGCTACTGGGGGGGGCAACTATCCTGCAGGAGAAACGGAAAACCACATTAACTGACCAGGTATGCAGACAACAACTGAAGTTCCGAGGAGAGAGAGAGAGAGAGAGAGAGAGAGAGAGAGGGAGAGAGAGAGAGAACTTTTGAGTATAGTGCATGCCTACATTGACACTGAAGAGGAAGAGAAAAGCTCAAAAAGTGAAGAAGTGCGACATAAACACATATGGTGTGAAAACAGGTAGAGAAACAAAAAGCAAAGCCTGAGGTTTAAATGTGTTCCTCCTGGGGCTGCCGTCCTGCTGAAACAGAAAAAGTGAGCCAGACGACTGGTGGGTTGTCAACAAACAGGGTGCAAGTCCTGTTTCATCAACCACCTCAGTATTCCTTCCGAGAGACAGAGGTCCCCCTCTTGACACTAGTGGGCCATGCAGCAGAATGCAGGCTGTGGCATTAATTAGCATAGGAATAGGTTGGTTTCAGTTTTAACAAAGACAATTCCAAGTCTTGCTCTTGGGCCATTCTAATCCATGCTCTACAAAGATCATGCAGCACTGATGTCCAGACAGTCCAGAAAATGGGTTTGTGAAGACTATCAAGCAACTCAAAAGAGCTTTCACTGCTTAGCTGACAGCCATTCCGTGGGTCCAAAACACCTAGTGATAACACCATGCGCAGAGAGAGGCCCCCCCCCTCCTAAAACTACATTCTGCCACTTTCAGGCACAAGCAATGGGCAGTGCATGCTGAAAAAGGGCGCCGAAGCAAAGGAGGAGCTCATGGATCAGTTCAGATGAAAGGATGATGGAGGGGTTTCGAAACAAAAGAGAAAGGGAGGGGAGGAGAAAAAAGGAGAAAGCACTCCCGCTGTTTGGGGAAGACAAGTTTCTAACCCAAGGTTATTCGTAACTGCTCTTTGCATCTCAGCAGCTCAATGCTTTGACGTTAACCCCATCTATCAAGTGGCTAAGTAAACGTGCAGGTGAACTCAACACTGAGGCAGTGATCAGTGCCATGGTGGGGAAAACCATGCTGCAGCAGTATTTAACAATCTGTATTAAAGTAGAAGTCAAGACTTCCCTTTTTAATTATTCAGCACACAAGCTATGACTGGCATCTGGGTCTATTAGGCCATACAAAGGACTTTGGGCAGGTTGTGCACATTTCACAATACAGGCTTTACAAGTCTGCACAAATGAACACACAAAGCTGTGTGCCTATTTCCCCATCGCCCCTCCCTGTGAGTACACAATAAGGTTGACAGGCTACAGCCTGCCCACGACTGCTCTATGTGTGTCTCTCAAGCTTCCTTGCCGACTGAGGGTTCAAATATCTGTTCAAGTGACAGCTCATCTCAGGAAACCATCTGACTGATCAAGGCTCAAATACCCAACCCCATGTCCTAAGCTTGTGTATCAAATCAATTTTAAATTGCCAAAACAAGCAACTAGGAAGCTTGGTAAAATATTTTTTTCTTAATGTCTATAGAAGCTTGGCCATAATGTGAGAGGTCCATTTTTATGTCTCAGTTAATCCCCATGTTATGGGGTTGGACACGGACTTAGATGGAGGTTGGGGGACTACCACTGAGCTACTGTGACCCCCAAGCATGACCATAATGTATTGGCTGAAATAGATAAAACCCTTGATATAAGAAAGACAATGCCAATGGTCGTCATCCTCTCAACCATACAAATCAACCTCTCTTTTTCCGCAGGAGTAAACCACTACATGCGAGGGCCTGGATGTGAATCCAAGATGGATTTATAACAGGTCAAATTATTTCTTGGGGATACATACTACATTGTACACCACAAGCTGTAAATGCTACATGTACAGCTTGGGTGGCGTCCTATCCATGTAATGTCATGTCATCGTCAACCGCTTCACCGAAGTTGGGTCATGGAACCATGTTGGAGTTTATCCCAGTGCTCATTGGGGAAAAGGCGGGGAAACACCTTGGAAAAGGTCACCATTCCATCGTAGGGCTTGGCCAGTTAGGGGTTAAACACTTGCTGAAGCTGAGATACAAAATAACAGAAATGTCCTTTTGGCTTTTCTCCTGAATGGATTCACCCTCCATATTATTGAGGGAGTAAGAGATAGAAATACAGAAAGAGAGAGAGAGAGAGAGAGAGAGAGAGAGAGAGAGAGAGAGAGAGACAGAAACAAATGAATAATTATATATATATGACCATTAGAGTGAGTAGGTAGTGAGTGCATAGTGCAGGTTGTCATTCAGGTGTACACACACACATGCTGCTCGGCACACGCCCCATACCTGCCAGAAGTCCTGCAGAGGGGAGGGGCAGAATGGAGAGGGGATGAAAGGGAGGAGGGAGGAGGAGACGGTTTGTGGGTGGAGATCAGCAAGAGGGGACGTCAGAGAAAAGAGACAGATGGATGAGGAAATAAGGAGGGATGTGGGGAGTAGAGGAGGATGATTATTGATGGGGTGAGAGAGGAGAGAGAGAGAGAAAATGGGGGATTATTTGCAATGTAAGGGAGAGAAGATGGTAGCAAGAGCACAAGAGATTAACCAACTGTTTAAAAAAACACGGGAATAGTCAATAACACCCGAGTTACAGCAGCCGAGGGCATGCCCACACGAGGTTAAGGAGGAGGGGGAAGTGGGATTTAAGTGTTAACTAACGGAGGAGATGGAGCCAAAAACAGTTGATGTAGCAAACACAAGATCCTGCTCGATATGTGCACCTTGAGAGAGGATGTATTCTTCCAGCGAGGAGAAATAAAACAGAACAAATATGGTGAGTTAACATGAACAAAGCTGTCACACATCAATATAAAACACATACATCAGGCTGGTTTCACACAGTTACACTTCACCTGCAACAAAATGGTGTATCAAAGGGAGAAGGGAAGGGATAAGGGAAGGGAAGGAGAGAATACAATGCAGTTATAAAACATACCATATCAATTGATTGTGGCACAACGAACTTGTGAAACACCTCTATGTGGATTTGGCTAACTCCATATTAAAACTCTATCCCAAAGAATGTGATTTGGATGAGTTTTTTAAGAGAACTGCTAAGTGCTGCATTTTGACAATGTGTTTGTTTCTCACTGCCAAATTCTACAGCCTTTACTCTAGTTAGCCTCCAAAACCTGCATCTGAACACATCCTCTTCCACCTCACCACCCCCACTGTTGGCCCCCATAATTTACGTACGCTGTGTATATTGCTCTGATTTCCATGTAGCAGCAACGTCACGTTGGGCTAATTTAAGGCAGAGCTATTGTTCTTTTTTCAGTTGGGGGAAGATTTCATGGTTTCTTGGCAAGAGGGAACACTGAGCCCCCCCGGTCCATTCAGCCAGCCTGAGGTGGCTATAAAGCCGATGAGGCATGACCATGTGTCCGTATGGCTAAAGAGGGGAGGGAGCAGCCTAAGAAAGAGAAGAAAAACTCAGATTGTTCTGGACACAGCAGGGAACTCTCAAGTCAGAACCAGAGCCAAAAATAAATGGAATAGGAGGTGAACTTTCCTATCCAAATTGAGATAGTAATACCTTATAGACACGAGCACTATTTAAATGGTCAGGTGAGCAGAACCATAAATATGGATGGTCTCATTTCGACTTTCAGTGCAGGATGGCTGAAACAGACCTCCATCCATCCACCCACCCATCCATCCATCCATCCATCTTCAACCGCTTATCCAAAGTTGGGGGTCATGCTGGAGTCTATCCCAGCGCTCATTGGGCAAAAAGTGAGGAAACACCCTGGACAGGTCACCATTCCATCTCAGGGGTTAAGCCGTTAGGGGTTCAGTGTCTTACTCAAAGACACTTTAATACACCTTCTGCAGGGGCAAAAGATCATACCACCAATCTTCCGATTGCTAGGTGACCACCGTACCTCCTGAGCTATACCCCCATATTCCTTATAAATCAACAACTTGCCCAAGCTCTTTGGTTAGTGTGCTTTTAATTTACAGAGAAATCTAAATTCTAGAGATGTCCCCACAGACGCCTTATACAAGCACTCGTGTTCACTAGTAGAAGTGAAAATAAGAGGAAATTAGTAAGGTGCAACTGAGGGACGAGTTGTGTCCTTGATTCAGCATCTATCACTCTGTTCAGGCTGACTACCACACAGAAAGCCAGTACAGACTCATCTGTCTTCAAACCTGCCTGGTGGCTGATGGGTCACCGCAGTAATGAGGTCGGAAATATTACAACAATCAACAGACTCACGATTAACTGCAGCGGGAGTTTGACAAGCCAAAGCTCCTTGGATACAGGGGTACGAATGGGCTGGTAAAAAGTGAAAGTAGGGCAAAGAGGCAGGAGCATAGTCGACATCTAACTACTGTTCTTCTCTTTCTTGCAGTGAAGAGAAGAGGGCCGCGGATGTGGCGATAGGCAGGTGAACTTGAGTCAATCTACTGCCAAAAGATGCTAAACCTGCTTGAGGTTCCCCTGCGGTCATTTCAACATGCCATCATGCACTGGGTAGGGCTGCTTCACACACGTCACTCTCACTGGTTAAATTTGAAGCTGCTCTTTGTGTATGCAGAGCTTCTAAACTATTCAAGAGACTAGTTTTAGCCTCTTGCATGCTTGGAGATTGGGGGGGTCTGTTATAAAGCAACGTTTCTAAATTGGTGCAGTGAAACGGTCTACCTACTGTATGTAAGCCAGTGACATTCACAAGGTCTGGGACCATGTGCGAATGGAGGTAAAGGGGTGTCGAGGGTAGCACAGGACACCCCTGATATCCGATTGGCCACCCCAGGTGCTAGCTACCCTAAAAGGTTTAATTTGTTACTAGCAGATTGATGCTGACTGACATCGCATTTATATTTGGTGGAACCTTTTTCAAATTGAAGGTGATGAAGAGAGGGTACATTCTTCAGCTGCTGAGTCATGTGAGCCACTGACCCAAGTTGCAGCAGATCTGGAGTAAAAGTACCATGATGTCGAATGTTTTCGGGTTTAGCATAAGGTTTGGGTTCCTGGAACAACTTTGACGAATGTTGGGTTGCTGTGTAGAGCAACTCATTTTTATATAAGCTGGTACTATGTTGCATCGCCCCCATATTGCCACAGATGTGGGATTTCACTGGGGGATCATAGTCCCTCTCCCTACTGCATAAATTACTAGTTGACCTCAGGGCTTTATTGGCAATCCTGTATGCAAAAGTCTCAAGTGGACCAATCGAAAACAAAGAAGAGTAGCTGTTTTTCACGTCGGATTATTTCTAGATTTTTGGTCCACCCCCCCCCCCCCCCCCCCCCAC